>VZTF01009085.1:402199-413486 GCA_013397755.1 Cnemophilus loriae | reverse complement strand
TGGGGGTTTTGGTCAGTTTGTCACCCAAGATAATTTTCTGTTTGCTCAAGAAGAAGAGTCTTTCCTCTGCTATGCCGTGGTGTCCCTTCCACAGAAGACAGTTCTCCGTGAACTTCTCCAGCATGGGTCCACTCTCATAAGCATCAGTCCTGCCAGAACTGCTGCAATGTAAGTCCCTTCCATGGGCAAACACTCCGCCCGAAACTGCTGTGGCATGGGTCACTCGTCCAAGGGGCTCACACACAGTTTTTTCCACAGGATAGGCTGCTCNCTCCCTCACATGTCCTCACTTCCTCCTCTTTGACTAGAAGAAAAACTGCTTCCCATAGGCTGTTCCCATTGCCAACAAGTTCCACCAATTCAAAGATTCTTGCAGGATCCTGCAGTGCCAAAGGTTGATTTAATTTAGGTTCCGTGCCAGGGAATTGCTTGCCGTGTTTCTGCTGCTGGCCAGGCGGCCCTGCCACCACTGGGCAGGCAGTGGCTGCCGCTGTGGTTCTGGCGCTATTCAATGCCTCTCTTCATGTGGGGCGCCAGGAAGGGGAAGCTCCCGCCCCTGCCCTTTCGCCCACAGCGTGGCTGGCTAGGGGCAGCCAGGCAGGCAAGGCTCACCACAGGCTGCACTGAGATGGCAGTAGCCGCGGCACATCGCCATGCGATGCGCTGGGGATGGCCCCGGCAGCCGTGCCTCGCCGCCCCTGGAAAAAACTGTGTGTGAGCTGTTTTGATTTTCTTCTTAAATATGTCATCACAGAGGCATTACTAACTTCTCTAATTGGGCCAGCAGCATGTCCATCTTCAGAGCCATCAGAGATTGGCTCTGTCAGACATGGTGGAAGCTTCTAGCAGCTTCTCAAAGAAGCTACCCTTGTAGCCCTCCCCTGCTACCAAACCTCCTACCGCTACAAAAACTAGGCCATGCCAAATCAACACACATGCACAGTAAGCACAGAGCTATAAAAACTAGTTACACTTTTCCCACACTGGATAGCAAACAGGATTTATTAGTTGTATCTTTTTCCAAATGCTTCAACAGTAAATTAGCAAGTGACAGCAAAACAGAGTAACAGTGCTGCATGATCAATACAGTCCTCACACAAATGTATGAGCCCTGCTAAGTGTTTCAATTTAAAAAATGCATTTTAACCAAAGTTTTACTCAGATATGAAAGCTCATATTAGATTATGCTTTCCTTAAAAAATTATTTTACTGAGAAATCTGCTTTGCCTGTTGCCACTACCAATATAAATTTCTCTCCTGCACAAAATTTTTTCATGTTCAAAATTAATTTTGCTGGTTTGGTCAAATAAACATTAAGAAATCATTTAATAAGGAAAGGAGACATGGTCACTTCATTTGTGTAATTGTATTTAAAAGGGTAACAAAAGTGATGATCGTATAAAATTTAAATCAAGCTTATGGGCTTGAATTGCAAAATTAGCTGCCCTTGAATGAGTTGTAGTATGCATGCTGCCCTTTAGCTGTGGCAGCTGAACAGGTTATTGTACAACAGATCTATACATCATTGAGAAGTATGGAACGAAGATCCTGGAACCAGTTTTAAAATAAACTCTGAAAAATAAAGGAATCCTTAGAATGATAAGTTGTTAACTATTTGATGTCAGACTGGCAGTCATCCTTCCTTTCTCATTTCGTTTTTATGACTTTATAATCTTGGCCCTCATACCATCTGCAGTAAAAGGACAATTTCATTGCTAAGTGATCCTTCATGTATTTTAAATTTGTTTAGTTCCCTAAAAGTGATAAGACTGTTGCTCTTTTTGCCTTCCTTAGTCTGAAATTTTTGAGACTTGCTACTTACCAAACAAGACAACATGCTGTACAAACAAGATCTTGGTATTACTATTCAGTTAGTTTCTATTCTCTACCACACTGCTCGCTAATTTTCTTTCTCTTTCTGTGTTGACCTGACGCCTATAAACACACATGACCCAAGAATACAAAAGAAGCTGGATTTTTCCTTGAAAAACAAAGGAGAATAAGAGATGCACCTGCACAGGATAAAATCTATCCATTACCTCATGAAAGAGAAATTATTCAAGAAATTGACTGAATCACCATTTGTTATCTAGTGCAATGGAAAAAATTTCTTCTGTTACTTTATTATTGACTTAGATATGTGTCATAAAGCTTTGGAGTTGAATCAGGTTTTACCAGAGCAGGATAATCTCTGTGAGCAGACGACAATATTCCTATATAGTCCATCACCTGAAGTTTTTGTTCTATGACTATAAGTTAGAATATAGAGAATTAAAAACTCACACAGAAGCCAGTTAAGTTCTGCATGCTTCTGTAGACAGAGATTGCAGTACTTGGTCTGGTACTATCCATATAGGCTGATAAAGACTCCCACCAGCAAACCCTGCCTTCTCTTGCTGTTGACCTGTTTGGTGTGCTCTGCTGCCTGCTCATCAGGCTTCCATCTCCAGCTTCCTCTTTCAGCTGACTGAGCTTGTGACCAAGAACTTCAATCCAGCCTGATCTTGGCGCACTCAGGGCATGTTTATTCCAACTGGACATCATTGCCTGTCAGAATGCGATGGATTCATTCACATCCTATTGTGTGTCAAATGGTATTTTATCAGTAAGAGATGTTTGCTGTTTTGATGTTTATATTATATCCTTCTGATGCCCTTACTCTAAAGCTGTACCTTACTCCTAATAGTGCTAACTCTCATTAATTTGAATCATACTAAAGGCAAAAATTCCTAATAGAAGTGTCTGATCATTTTGTACCTTGGATGGCCCATGTGTGTCTCATTCTGATGCTGTTACGTTTGCCTACTGTGTGCCAGCATTGTTTCATTTCTTTGTACAGGTGTTATGCTTATTGAGAAGTCACATTGCAGTAATGTAAAAAAATTAGGATACCTGAAGATATTTCTATTTTAAAATACATGAGTAATTTTAAATCACAGAATCGCAGAATCACAGAATATAGTTGGAAGGGACCCACAAAGATAATCAAGTCCAACTTCTGGTCCTGCATAGCCCCATCTGCAGGAATCACCCATGGGCCAGAGAACATTGTCCAGATGCTGCTTGAACTCTGTCGGGCTGGTGCTGTGACCACTTTCCTGGGGAGTCCAGACACCCTCTGGGTGAAGAATCTTTTCCTAATATCCAACTTAACCCTCCCCTGGCACAACTTCGAGCCATTCTCTTGGGTCCTGTCATGGGTCACCACAGAGAAGAGATCAGTGTCTGATCCCGTTCCCCTCACAAGGAAGTTGTGGACTTGTTAAGAGGTCTCCCCTCAGTCTCCTCTTCTCCAGGCTGAACAGACCAAACTACCTCGGTCACTTCTCATATGGCTTCCCCTCAAGGCTCTTCACCATTTTCACTGGCCTCCTTCGGATGGCCTCTAATAGTTTAACATCTTTCCTGTATTGCAGTGCCTAGAACTGCATACAGTATTCAAAGTGAGGCCATCGCAGCTCAGAGCAGAGCGGGACAATCCCCTCCCTTGCCTGTCTGGTGATGCTGTGCCTGATGCCCCCCAGGACACAGTTGGCCCTCCTGGCTTCCAGGGCACTGCTGACTCATGTTCAACTTGCCACTGACCAGGACTCCCAGGTCCCTTTCCATGGCACTGCTTTCCAGCGTCTCATTCCCCAGTCTGCCCATAAATGCAGGGTTGCCACATCCCAGGCGCAGGATCCAGCAATCCAGCACTTTCTATTGTTGAACTTCATATGGTTGGTGATTGCCCAGACTCCTGATTTGTCCAGGTCTCTCTGCAGGGCCTCCCTCCCCTCGAGGGAGTCAACAGCTCCTCCCAGTTTTGTATCATCTACGAACTTCCAGTCCCATGTCCAAGTCATTTATGAAGATGTTGAAGAGCAGAGGGCTGAAGATGGAGCCCTGTAGAACCCCATCAGTGACAGGTCCCCAGTCTGATGTCGCCCCATTCACTATAATGCTTTGTTCATTTTATAGGAACTTTATATATAACATGAGGTATTACTATAGTTTCATATATTTTCAAATATTTTGCAGATATCTTCACACCAGATTTATTTTATGGAATAAGGAATATAAACAGCTATTTTCAGTGCTAGTTTTAAGGAATCACAACTCATGAAGAACAATGCGTTTTCTTAAGCAGACAATCCAGCCAACCAAAACATACATGAGACAGAATCACATAGAAAACCCTATGAAATAAGCTTTAGTACTCAGAGACCTATGCTGATCCTGTGCTCCAGACATTCTTTCCCTAATCTGAGCAATATCATATTGAGTTGGTCTGAAAACTTACATGAGGGTACAGTCAAATTAGTTTGTTAAGCAAGAGGTCTTACTAAACTCTAAAAAACCCCTTAGTTTCTGCTGCAGTCTCATTTCTTCCCTGCCTCTTGAGCAAGGTGGGTGCCAGCACTAATGGAAATTATTTATCTGTCTTTTTTTGGCTAAAAGATGATCTACAAATCTGTGAAACAAACAGCTGGTCTTGATCAGAGCAGACCAGTGCATTTTCAGGCTTGCATCATGAATACAAAGGCTCACACATCAGACTCTTGGCTGTACAACAAAGCAGAACAATATTTTTATAAAATTACCAGTAGTTTTATCAAGTTACCAGTGATTTATCATCATTTGTTGGATAAGTGTTACTCTTGTATTTTTAATGAAAAAACCCACAACACTCAACTTCCATAAGTTGCCTACATTCCTCCTTTCTTGTGAAGTACTGATATTGCAAGTCAGAAACCTCTATAACAGAGGTGGACTCTAGGGGCTCTAATGGAAAAGGAAATGTTCTCACTTGTCTTTAAAACAATGGAAATATATTGTTCATGTTTGGACAGACACTTT
Organism: Cnemophilus loriae; assembly: GCA_013397755.1. Classification (NCBI taxonomy): domain Eukaryota; kingdom Metazoa; phylum Chordata; class Aves; order Passeriformes; family Corvidae; genus Cnemophilus; species Cnemophilus loriae. The sequence continues at coordinate 408,647 of VZTF01009085.1, read as the reverse complement.
CCATCCCATCTCTTTTGCTCCAAACCCTTGGATTGCACAGGCTAGCAAAGTAGTGTAATACCAGAAACAGTAAGAGGAAAATAATATTAATTCATCCTTTGTATGAGAGCTAAACTAAAACTTCAGCAGTATGCAGTGAGGCATAACGGAAGTCCAGCTTCCATTTAGGAAGGTGGAGGCATAAAGCTTCCATGTAAATGTCTCCATATTGGTGCATTTATATACAGGAGTCCTAAGCTCATTCTAGAATCATAGAAGCTGAATACTGGAAAAAAAATTGATCACCAAAATCGTCTTTTACATGTTTTCTTTTTTCCTTGATGGTTACCTTTCCAGTGTTATTCTCACGTAAATGTGTTTTCATAGGGAGCTGTGTCCCAGAAATTTACATTTTTGATTGTTATCCATTACTTCAAATGCTGACACAAATTTTAACCCTCTGCTTTGTGAATTCCATGTTTAGTTTGAATCCAGGCTTTTTTGCCACAGTCCTGGTGGGTATCAGAGTCCATTTAAGGAGAAAATTTATGAGAAGTTTAGGAACTTGCTAATAGCTCTTAACATCTGGTGATGGAAAATTTTCATACCTGGAGGGACTGCATGAATGATGGAGGGACCTAGTGAATAAGGAAAGTGGTTTTAGCAAGTGCAGTTCAGTGACTGTGGGACTGAAGAATCCTGACCTAACCATCTGTTGAGCTAGTAGGTACTGGGGGAGATGCTGGCTTTGCTTCCCCAACACACCTGACTTTGCTCAAATACCTAAATTGTCTGTTATCATATGTTTGAAACTGATCTTTTACTTACTCTTTCAGGCTTCTGATAGTTTGTTTTCTCTATGGGAGCTTGGGATGTTTGTGGAAGGAAATCTAGCTTGTTACCATCTACAACCACTACCAAATCACAAAGCACATACAAAATCAATACCCCAAACCTGAGTGAAAAAAATACAGACTTGCTTGCATTAAAATGCACAAAACATGCACCTTTTAGTGTTACCTTTGCTCCAAATTGAATTTGCTTTTGCTGTCATATCATACCAGCTTTTCTGGTACATACCCACTCTGCCCCCAGCCCAACATGTTTGTTGGCTGCGACTAGAGTTCAAGACAGCATAAAACCATAAGCAGTAATTGCATGCAGGGGTGGGGGGAGAACCCCTGAGCATAATTGGATAAAAATGGTTCTGTGATCCCTTAAAGGGGGACAAACACTTCAGTTGCTGATTGCCACCAGAAACAAACCTTTGCCCTGAAAAAAGAATTGAACTCAGCTGCCTGACAGACATATTCATTTCCTTCTCAGGGGAAAAGTAAATGGATTACCCAGGAGTTTTATGCTTATCAAGCAACTAAGACAGTCTAAAACTATTTGTTTTCCGATTTCTGTTTACATGTGATGAGGACGTAAGGTTAGAAAGACATTTATATAACAAAAGCACTTATAAATTCTGTATTTTTGAATCAGAGACTTCTTTCTGTGTCTTCTACTGCCAAGTCATCTGCAAAGCAGGTATTAGCAAATTGTCTGTAGGGTTATATATTTAGTGCTATATTTTTAGTGCAGCATTAAAATGCCTGTTTAGATTTTTGCAGCAGCAGGGATTTTCATTTCCATCAATTCCCCCCAAATAGTTTACCATCACATTTATTTGTTATTAAGTCTGGTAAATTTAAAGATGTTCAATTTTTTCTGCAAAAAATTTATAACCATCTTAATTTTTACGTTTTTGCAAATCTATTATTAGGCAGGTGGTTAGAGTCTTAATTCATTGTAGATACACAGGACTTCATTCGTCTTGAAAACTGAGTCCATTAGACACTTATTTGCATCTTTTATTTTTTTGTTTCCTGAAAAATCAACTCGCAACAAAAAATCTTATGAGAAAACTATGCACATTGAGCAGTACAGACAAGAAACTGTTGCTGTGGATGTTTTGTCTACTGTTTGTTTTGAACGCATGATGCTACAGAATTATCGCAAGGTTCTTATAAATGACCACAGAATCTTCTTTCAGTGAGCAAGATTCCCCACAGCTTGAATTGCAGACGATAACCTACCTGCTTTGTACAAAAGAATACTGCTCTCTAGTGGAATATGGGAAAAGATTCCATGACTTCACCATTTAGCTTCCTCTGCCTGCATTCTTAGCTTTTTTGCAGATGAAAGGCAGCTTAGCTTTGTCCTAGAGTTATGGCATGTTATGATTTATAGCTACAATTACTGTGATACTATACTGTGAAGTGGCTTTTCTTTTGTAATCAAGTAAGAGAATTTTTTTGCTGCAAACTCCTCTGTAAATTGAAACCAGTGGTTTTTCCTTTTTTTTTTTCTTTTTTTTGAGAATGCTGATGTCTATATCAAGAGTGTGGAACTAATAACTATTTAATTTACAGGGGAACTCATAATAATTTAGCTGGCATAAGGTTAATTTGGGAATGATTAATAGCTACATTTCTACAGCTGGAAATTTTAATAATCTCCCTCTCTGGAATTTATAGTGATAATATTTTATATTCAGGATTTGCTTTCTGTTGTCATCATTGTCTCCTTTGGAGTGTGAAAGGTTTTCTGAAGGAAGGATCAAGTTGTACAAATCGTTCAATACATTCTGTCTGTCTCAGCAGGTGGGACACTATAAAAACACATGCACCACAAAATGTGGTGCTTTCAGTTTCCTTCCTCCAGGGCTGGTTGTAGATCTGTCATCTGTTTGGCTTGACTTGATGAGATCAGGGCTCCTTTGACAGCATTAATCGCTATCACTACTCACAGCAAGCCTGCAAGCTAGTGAATTGACATGCTGGACATACTTAAAATGGGCATGTAGTGCAGGACTGAAATGAACCTAGCCTGGAATGTGCTGTAAGTGTGCATTCAAAACAGGCATACACTGCTTTGAGGTATTACAATGTTAAACCTGGAGCCAGCTGTTTTCTGAAGATTTATTTTCAATGTGTCTTGTCCCTTAGGCACTGGAAAGTAACTTAAAACATCATCTGCAAAAGAGCTGGTTAGTAAGTGCCTGGAGCGCCTGGTTCTTGTTTTGTTTTCTGGAAATGGAGGCAGTCACAATAGGTTAATGCAGGAATTTTCTAAATAGTACCTCACTGAATAGCTGTTTAAGGCACTTAGTTTTTAGTATGAAGATAGAGGTGTATGGAAAGATCTGTAACTAAATACAGTATTTTTTTCCTTAAAAGAAAGAAGCGAATGACAACAGTTATAAACCACCTCCCAAACTGAACCAAACCAAAAGAACCACGAAACACAGTAAACAAAAAAAGTCTTCCTTGAGCAGGCAAGGAAAGTAAGTGTGGGATGATTGTCTCAGAGGTTTTACTCCTTTATTTTCTGAAGAGTGTCGTCACCATTCAAGTGGGGATTAGAAATTTAGACATTTCTAAATATCAGTTTAGAAATTTGTGAGATGCCACAATTCGTTGGTAATTATACCAAAAACAACGTATCAGAAGAATAGCTCCTCTTCTGAGAAACTCGGAGCATTTGAAACATTTTGTTGTATACTGTTGACTAGTCATTAGCAATTTTGGAAAATTTTCACTAGTCACAAGTCTTACAAATTTTTTACTAGTCACAAATCTTACAAATAGGAACAATTTCTACCTACAGTTTATTCAGTAATGTGGTTTATTTTATTCAGAGAAATCTGCTATGTTGCCATCATACCAAAATGGAGATTTTATCTTTTGTTTGGCAAACGTAAATGGCTATTCATCACTATGAATTTCTGCTGCCATCTATGCTGGAAATTAATTCCTAAACTAGAATCAACCCCCCCAAAAATGGTAAATTTATCATTGAAACACGGAGGGGTTTAGGATGAAGAGATTATTGTCTTCTTTTACTTGCAAGGAAATTAAGGTATAAAGAGTGGAAGATGAAGTGTTAAAATTATATAAGATTTGCACTGGTGCTGGGAATAGAACCCGGATCCTTTGCCTTCTACTACTGTGCATTAACCAGAGTATTATGCTTCCTTCCCTGGAGTATTTACAGTCATTCATTTCCACTGGTAATGGAAAGTTTTCCTGGGGGTGGAAAGAAAAACTATAAATGGAGAGTACAAACAAAACCATCTGGAATAGAGGAAAACAGAAGAAGAAATCATCTGCAAAATCTGGTAGTGTAATATAGAACCAATTATGAACTACGGCTATCATGCAATAGTTTTAATGCATATTAAAGCACATATAGCAGAGTGATCCCTGATAGTTCTCAGATGTTTTTAGCACTCAAATTGCAGATTAAAAACCACAGATATTCATTCTGTGGCATGGCAACAATATTCAAGTTATATATCAGGGTTTTAATTGTGGAGTGTACAGGGATAACACAGAAAGACCCTGGGTTTCTCCTGAACAAACTTTCCATACATGGTGTTACTACTGGAAATGTGGTTTCTGATGGAGTGAGAAAAATTTCCTTCTGCTTCAGTACAAAATATTGATATTTTCTTATTGGCTCAGTAATTATCATTAATTAATTGGGATGTATGATTGTGAAGCACATTAAACATAATAAACAGTATTTAATTGTCAAGTAATGTTGTTATTGATTTACAGTACCTTTTGTAAACATCAGGACTTTACAGAATAAGAAAAACAATAATTAGTACAGCACATGTTGGTTTTATTTTTTAAAACTGAATTATATCGGTAAATGACAAAATAGTTAGAGTGAAAAAATCTTTCAAGCCAATATTCAAAGGAAGTCAGGGAATTAGGCTATTCAGCTTTCATCTCAGAGAGTGCAATAAAATCAGAAACAGATGAGAAAAGCCACATTCCCTAGAATAGCACATAGTAAAGTTGATAGATGAGGTTATACATCAAAAAACTAATTATATGTTCAAGATAAACTTTGAAATGTCTGTAAGTAAAGAAAAGTAGAATCAAAATAGCCTTCATCCACATATCTCCTAGTCTTATGGGTCACAACCCCTAGATATGCACATGAAAACATTCATTTTCATATGAACCTGCCTCATATCTAAGCCCATAATATCTCATGTCTAAGTGCATAATTTCCATGGCAAAAGCAGCATGTGCATCAAACACACATGTTGGAGAAAAAGACTTGGTGTTTCCAAATCCAGAGGCTGGAGATGGGGCTTTCAGGACGCATAAAGATCTTCTAAGAAGATGCAAGTGTTTGCTAATTTGTAACTTGCTTTTGTTTTTCTTCTGTCACCTATCCTAAAATATTTTTCTATCAGCCCTAAGAAGTTTTACCAAATGCACAAGAATTTTCATTGTGCATTTGGATAAAGGAAATCCTGGAGATTTACATCTCATGGGGAGTAACTGTGTATGCTTAAGTGCTAAATTTTATCTGGAGATATCTACTTCAAAAGCATGTTTATATAGGAAAGCCTTTGATGCTACATCTGTCTTCTGTGACCTCTCATACTATTTCTTCACGAAATTTAATATACTGGCCTTACAGACTATTTTGAGCATCAGTATGACCCTGAGCAATGAAATACAAAGAATGAAAAAGGACTATTACACAGTTATCAGACTGCATCTTGTATCCAGAATTATATCTCCAAGGTTTCTTGAGTCAACATGAGCGCTTTCAATTTAGGGCAACTCAGGTGCTTTAGACCAGAATTGTTCTCAGAGCTCCAGAAAGTTTCCAGATCACAAGTTTGGAGGCATGTGCTAAATTCAGTGGAAACAGCAGATCCATTATCAAAGGAGGCAGCTCTTGACTGTCCCTTCATCACAACATTATAATAACTCTGCTCTTATTATCAATTAATCAGTATCTCATGTCCAACTTCTAAGTAACATTTCTCAGAAAGAGAAAGGAAGAATACACAGGGAAAAGTGGAAGGAATACAATAATGGAAGTGTTAAAAAAAAGACAGGATTTATCTTGGAATCCCCAGAGCTCATTAACCCTTGACTGTCTTGTTAAAAGCTTTCAGAAGGGCATTTGGAATTAATATTGTGGTTAATACAGAGTTTAGAAGCTGTATTGGCTTTCTTTATTGACTATGAGCTGTACAAGATACAGCATTTGCAACAGTACAAAGGAGACGGTATTTAGATTACATTTCTTATCAGTTTGTAATATTCTGTTGATAAGAAATGTGACTCAGTAGTCTTAGATAGTTCATATATTTGTATCTGTGACCATGAGAAACTGCAGACATGGCTGTGATTGGTAGGATAAATGGACTGCTGCTTCATAAGTCCAGTGAATTCCAAAGGAAGTGAATATTTAGGCTCTTGCTTAGTCATCATAATAAGGAATTATTAATATTTTTCTTATTTTAAGCAACCTATTCCTAAAAAGGAATATAAAAAATATCTTTCCATGGTTTTTTCCCAACTATTTGGGCTTCTAGGAGGAACTTAACCATCCTGCTTAGGATTTTTTTTTTTTTTTTTTTTTTTTTTTGCTTTTTTTTCTCTTT
>VZTF01009085.1:378327-402087 GCA_013397755.1 Cnemophilus loriae | reverse complement strand
TTTTGAGAACTGATTCTCAGACATCTAATACAGATGACCTGAAGGGAGCCTACAAGAGAGCTGGAGAGGGTCTTTTCACAAGAGTATGTAGTGATAGCACAAGGGGTGGTAACTTTAAACTGAAAGAGTTTAGGTTAGATATTAGGGAGCAAATCTCTAATTTGAGGGTGGTGAGGGACTGCAACAAGTTGCCCAGAGAAGTTGTGGATACTCCATCCCTGGCAGTGTTTAAGGCCAGATTGGATGGGGCTCTGAGCAGCCTGGCCTAGTGGAAGTTGTCCCTGCCCATGGCAGGGAGGATGTTGGAACTAGAAGATCTTTAAAATCACTTCCAACACAAACTGATTCTGTGATTCTATGAAAAAAAAGAAACCTTGAACATTTATTAGGATAAGAGTTATGCTTCCAAATGGATATTAATCTCTGATCATAACTAATGAAAAAGTTACTACTGAATCCTGAGAAAAAAAGACATATTGGAGGAAATCTAAACTCTGTCAAAGTTTGTCTAGCTTTGTCATTTGACTTTAAACGGGGTATGATTCAGTCAACAGAACAGATGAACAACTAGTACTAAAAGGGTGCTAGTTGTTATACTTTATGCTGATCTGAAAGATTTTTCTGTCTGAAAACGCAACCATTTAATGAGAAATTGAGAGTAAAATGATATGTACATATATTCATTTTGGTTCCTGTTAATAAAGCAAATAGGCAGAGCTGCATAAGGATGGTCTTATAATGCTGAGATTAGTAGAGAGAAATGTACTAAAATTCCTGTTGTGTTTTTCCTGTAGCTGCAACAACCACTTGATTGTGATACTGGGGAAAGGTATTATCAGATAGCAACACTTTATAGTGTTTCTGAATCCTGTCAATTTCTACACCAATCTTAAGTTGATGGTTAATTAAAACTCAAATAGCACAATTTTTAATCTCAAAATGTCAATTTCCATTCATGGGACAAGACTTTAAAAACACCAAAGACTGGTGGCAAGCTGTAACATTCATAACTAAAAGAGAAAGTATCAGGTCTGCTAATTGTCTTCCATGTACCGAATGGCATTCCAGTCGTCTGGAAATCGCTTTTCTATTGCTTCTCTGGATCATGATAATCACCTTTGAATCAATACAAAAAAAAGGAGAAGGAAAATACTAAGTGGAAAGAGCAAAAATGGGAGAAGGTGGGAAGTTCCTTACCAACTGGTTATCTTCTGCGAAACTCATCTTTACATTATCTGAAGTTTTCCTGTGACAAGGTTTGCATTATCATGATAATGTATTTCTAAGAACCTGGGAGAAGTGCTTGGTTTTTTACCTCGGTCTTTTGGATGAAATTCGTAATTTTTGCGTCACTAGAATTTCTGTTGTTTCAATGGGTTGAAGCCAGTGTGCAGAAAATGAAAGAACCCTTTGAATGACACTGGTAGTGGAATGTACCACAATTCTGTTTTAAGTATGATATTTCTAAAGAAAGAAAGACTTTGATTTAATACGATTTTATAAATATCTGTCACTGACTTCTAGGCAAAGAAGGGTCCTTGCTTTATATCAGAATTTAGATCAAAAAGCATCACTATGTTCAAAAGAGTTGAAGCTAAGTAAACTCAGTCCATTAGAGGCAAATAGAAGCCAAACTTTCTCCCTATATGTTTTTACGACATTCACTATTAAAGTTGCCTATTATAGAAAATTAATTAAAACCCTCTTGATATGCTGATGGATGTCATATCTGCTTAAACCATGAACAATTCATAGGTCATTTTGGAAGTTGGATTTCAGACCTCAGACTGTACAAAAAGTTAAAAAATGTCTTTAAATTTCCTGGTGAAAATTAACATTCCAAAGTCCTCTTTTTTTTTTTTTTAACTTTATTGACAAAAGACCAATGTTCTTCTCTGAAAAAGGTTGCAAAGACTCCACAGATGATAACTAGTCATCTCTGGAGGTCAATACATCTAACTCTGCAGACATGTCATATATCCACTATCACATTTTGTGTTAAACTATTAAAGAGTAGACACAGTTTTTGGGAATGTATTTTAGAATATGCAGTGTGTGCTGACTGACACCAGAGTTTTAATAAACTTAAGCGTGTTCTATATTTCTGTCTACAGTGTGATATTATTACATAATTGGCAACAAATTTCCTCCACTGTTTGCAAATCTTGTAAAATTTTACATAAAAAGCATAAAAATTTCATCCCATAATTTCTTGTTTGTGTTCTTCCTGTGACCATGCAAATGATTTCTGGGGTTTTTTTTTTTTCAGTGCTAGGAGAACTTCACACTCTAAAAAGTTATTATATTTTAGTTTTTTATGTGTATGATTTCTTGAAGATATGCAAGACCTATTAACCCTGATAGTCTGTACCATATTAGAAATAAAGTTTAATCCTGATTCATTCTTACATTACCATAAAATAATGTGGAAAATAAGCCTAAACAAAGTTTATTTTCAAAATGCATCTGAATCATCCTGATTAATAGATGTTCTCAAAGTTTGTGGACAGAATCATATGGATTTCTTGCGTGCCTGTACACTTTCTTCCCTGTACATATTACCAGAGTATATTTTTATATGCTCAATTTACAGTTTCTTTGCATGATCTCCTTCCCAGCTCTGCCAAGTGCACTCCAATGTTGAATTCACTGTTCCTATGGACGGATATTGCAAAATAGCCAGACCTCCTACTAGGTTAAATCAGCATTACAGCATTTTTACGAATATTTTTGTATTAATAATTACTTTTTTTTTCTTTTCTTTATTTGTTTTTGTTTTGATAATTTTGTGACCCTGTTGAAGATGACTCAAGCTTTTTACTCATTCTATGTCTAAAATCCTTCAGGTAAAATCATAATGTAAAAATACACGGGAGTTGATAAATGTGGTGCTCTGTATTTCTGAGAGATTTAACATCTTGACATACGACCTGCCCTTCTGACGTTGAATTATGCTTTACATTATTTCAATAAATTAATAGTTTAAGATTAGAAGATCTGAAATGCTCAAGATGAATTTATCTAGAATGTACTGTGACGATCATGCTTTTGTTTTATCTATACACAGCTATGATAATGCTGCCATTTCCAGTATGCTGCTAATCGTGATGCAGTCCTGTGCACGGTTTTGCCTAGTGTTGTTCAGTACTGAGAAAATAAAAACCTGAGAAACAAACAGACATATCTCAGAAAGCAGCTGTTTGCTGGTAGACAAATAACTTCAAAGAATTGCAAGAAAAAAAAGTTTGTTCCATTTTTTGTCATTGATTTTCCACATTGGGTGCTTCGATAAGTAAATAATCTGTGTCCCAGGCTACAAATGGGATTATTGTCTCAAACCTATCTTCTGGAGGATTGCTGTATTTCTAAATAATGTAAATCTGCTCAGGTACTACAATGCTGAGAATGCAATTATAACAGTAAGAGAAAGATGGAGACATTTAAGGAGTTCCTTTTGTGTTCAAAATCCAGGGACAAGCAGAATATGTAGGACACCAGTTTGGAGTTAAGAATAAGAATACTCTTCTTGATTTTGCCAACAGTTTACGAACTTTGAGGAAATTACTGAACCATCAGCACTTTTCAGCCATGAAATTTGAATATTTCTCTTCTGTAACTTACTTTGAGATGTGTGAATACAAGGAGCAATATAGGATATAAGCATTCATATTATACACTCATTTCAAATCAAACGGAATATGTGCTATACAGCACACTACCTTATAGTACAATTGGTTTAAAGGTACCTTTTATTAAAAAAAAAATAAACTTATGCTAAATCTCTCTCTCTCTCTGCCCCTCAAAAAGACGTTTTGCAGCTCTCTGGTAAACTTACTGTCTAATTACAAGTTACAACCCCATATTTTCCTTTAGAAACATCTTTAAGATAAGCTTCATGCTGAAACAATATTTTTCTACTTTTTCCAAATGTCAGTCCAGACATATGTATGTATAAATTCATTATTTATTCAAGAATTCACTTCTGCTTAATCTCTTATTAGCGCCAAACAAAGAACTTCAGAGGAAAGAGAACTTGCTTCACAGTGATCCTTTCTTTCTTTCTCCTCAGAGCACTGTTTTTTATTGAATTTCAGATTCTGCTTATAATTATGCTAAAAATATCGAACTTGAGGACAGTTACTTAGTCCAAATATATGTGGAAGAAACTATTAGAATGTTTGGACCAGGCTCATCTATATTATTGCCAGGTGCAATAAGAGAAGAAAGGGAGATGCTGAAGAGAATAAACATCTTCATATTGTTGAAGCTGGAAGAGATATCTAGATAGGATTTGAGCTTGTGTTCAGGTGATGCTGCACTTTGGGGCTGGGAAAGGAAAGAGGGCACAGCCTCTCTCCCTTAGCCAATGAAGAGCGAAAATATGTAGGTTAGTTCTCCGTTGGACCTGGCTTATTGCCAAATCATATGGCCATACAGTGCTGTATAAGCAAAGCCACAAGTCTTCTATGCTTCCTGGGGTCTGCCCTGCAGCGCAGATACAGGAATCTGATGAGAATGATTTGACTGGCATCCTGAAGGTTTAGGTGATGCTACAGTACTCAGAGTTGATTCAGTCTAGGTTCCTGACGACCTGGGAAATCCTGGCATTTTCTGCATAATGACTTAAGAGCACGGAGTCTGACCATAACTTCCAACTCTCCAAAACTTCCTACTAAAAAGGTTGGGGATGTATATACAGTACATATCTCTCATAGCAGGGACTGATTACAGAGTACTCAAAAGTATTGTTAAGAACTAATCTATTTTGTATTTTAGCCACTAAATCTTTTCAACTACTTTCACAGTGAAGAATGAGACAGAGCAGCTAAGTTACTGCCACCCTACAAGCAAAATTGCCAGAGCTGTTCTAGTCCTCCCTGCCTTTCCTCCAACTCCTTCCCCATCCACTCCCCCCTGCCATTTAAAACAGCATAAAGCAGTTATTTTAGGGCTAAATTTATAATACTTAATCTCAGTCCAGAAGAAAAGCATTTTTTTAAAAGTTAATAAATGTATTCCAGATTTTCACTGTGCTGGGATTCCTGTATGGCTGTGAGTCTAACATGTAAGTAGCTAGAACTCAGTTATGTCTCTGTTTAGAAGTCACTCTACTTGGCTAGATGTACACTTCTTGTTAAATTTTGCCTAACATGAAAGGGAAGTCATAACTGAGGTTTCGTGAGAGATTTTGTTTGGTTGGTTTGGTTTTAATAATTGCAAAAAACGTCTAGAAGACTGGGGTTTTTTATTATTTTTCTCTCTTATTTATTAGAAAAGTAGATCCTGTCTAGACTTCTGAGACTCATGGGAGTGGATGCTAATGGAGTTACAACATATGGTACACTCTGGAACTTAGAATATAGCAGGACAGACCATAACCCTCACAAGCCTATGGCTTCTTGTCTGTAGATCGTGCTAGTTTATCATAAGAGAGTAACAGAGGAACTGAGCACGGGCAGTACACTTTCCCTACTGTGCCCTGCTAGCTTCCAGCAACCAAGATATAGAGACTTCCTGAGTTCAATTTTGTTGTTAGACTGATCACCTCAGTGATTAATGGCATCAGAAGATTTGAGAAAAACAGGTGTGGAGCTGTCTTGGGATAGATAACAAGTAGGAGAGAGACCTTCGTGCAGGTAATGTTTATTCTTTCCCCAGCACTGGAAGTTTGCTGGGAGTGAGTAACTGTGCAGGAGAACAACAGACTCGTGGTTTCAAAATACTGCACTGTGTTTAGTAGACTAGGAAAGCTTACATAACTGCAAGGAAAAACTGAAAATGGAAGCTTTTCTTTTTAACTATGCTGAAGAGTAGAAACAAGTTTAAAAAAAGAAAAGCAGTACAAATAAAATTAATGCGAAAAAATATTATCCACAATACAATAAAATAATTTTTATATAATAAAATAACTTTTATTAACATTTATGGAAATGTACAAAATGGTACTTGAGTACATGATAAATGTCAGGCTTTTGAGATTTCTAAGTGCTACAGTTGGTCTAGTCATATTAAAAATAGCTCCTGAAACACTAGTTGGAGCTGAGCACTTGGAATCAGTCTATAGGCTGAGGCATCTGTGTTTTTCATTGGCATCTCCTTCAGCACTCTTTTTTTGACCTTCAGCTAAGGAAGACTCTGTCAGTCTGGATAAGTGTTTCCTCAGCTAAAACATGCAGCACATCAGGAGGAACTGAAAGTCTACAAGTTCCAAATTTCCGCCTACTGTTTGCAAATTAAATACAAATGTGAACAGCAGGAGGCTGACTTTTAAAACAGACAAGTGTTACCACACATTTATAGCATGGCTCCTCTTCAAATCTCTATATTGGCTTCCCTTCACCTTCTGCATCTAATTTAAACTCCTACTTCCTGATTTATGGTTGTCCTATGGCCTCTGCAGCACGGCACAGAAAGGAGACTTATGGAGGCAACAGAGAAAAATTTTGAAGGAGCAAACACAGAGAAAGTGTGACAGACTAGAAAGTATAATCACTAATGGGGCTTTAAGAGACAGTTGAAAACTGTGTGGTGACCTCTAGAAGTGAAAAAGTCAGGGAAAACAGTAGATTCTCTTTACTTCAGAACTCAAATTTTTACTAACTCAGTGCCTGAGGGCATCCCCCCTTTTCTCTCAGAATTCTGCTAATTAGCTGTCTGTGTTTACAGTATATATTTAATTATTTCTTGCTTTTTATTTTTCTCTTTACATCCTACCCTAAATTATTTCCTTACTCACATCCTCTTTTAACATATTACCTATGATAATATTTTCCTCAGTTTCCTCAGTTTCCCATAAAAATCTTTACCTGATCTGGTTGAGGTATCTCTGTTCTTTCTTTCATTTTTTTTCTACCAAATGTTCCTAGCTTTCTCTATAAATATATTTGCTGTCATTTATCTATAGATGCTAAAACATCACATTTATATCAATTTCCCTAAGGCACTCTTCTTCTGTATTTCCATTTGCACAAGCAAGTAATGATCTGAACATCACTGTTTTTCTTCTTGCTATCAATCTTCTTTGATCTGTGCAAATGCAATCTCCATCTAGTATGAAGATCACTTCATGGTTACTCTTGTCATCTTGTGAATATAGCAAGGACCTTTTTCTCTAGGTATAGTTGGCCCATAGTATGGAAAAATTATTCTTGCTGACTTCAGGTCAGAAGATAGAACTATATTACGAGAAAAGTTATGAAGGTGTAAGATTGATCCTAACTTCAAGATATATTTTGGTTTCAGAGTGCAAAGAGAGACTGCTTCAGAGGCTTCTGGGAATAATCTGAGCATTTCTATCAAAAAACATGTACTTCCCAAAAACTTTTTACGTCCTTGATACTATTCCTTCTTCCTCTTGAAGTTTCCTGTGTTTTACCTGCAGAATTCACAGAAATCTTTATTCAGAAAGTAACGACCAGCATCTTTTTCAGCAAAAACAGGAAAAGAACAAGATTTTCAGCCCTACGCTTTTTAAATCAGGTTAACATGTCCTAGCATCAGTTTATGGAAGCTGTGACACTAGTCTGAAATCACCCCTCTGGGAGGGAGGGCAGGACAATTTATCTAATAGATGCATTCATGCCTGCTTCCTAGTATGGATTATGCGTGTGTATGTGTAAATAAAAAAGGATTGTGTTGTAAGAAATAATTTGTTGTCTCTATTTGTACACTGATAAGACACCTAGCTCTCCATGTATTTTAATATCTAGCTACTGGCTATTGAAGTTACTAGGGGCAAGAAACCATAATTTATAAAACTTTGATTTCTCTGGAAGGTAATTTTCTGATAGCTGGGGAAACCTGAACCTTCCAGTTTTATCTCCTGGTGGTTCCCACTTCAGTGGTCTCAATCTCCAGACGCATGAATGAAGTAGTTCAGAATCCTTCAGCAAGTGAGACAGTTGTAGGTACTTAGTCTGCAGTAGTACTGATTCTTACATCTCAAAGCCTCCTTGACAGTGTCAGAAGTAATGGACTATTTTTAGTAGTGGATGTGGAGCTGAACAAAAGAAAAAAATCTGACTTCTGATGAGAGCAGCTTGTACTTCAGAGGTATACTTTTCTCCTCGTATTTCAGCAAGGTTTTTTTCTTTTTTTTTTTTCTTTCTTTCTTTTTCTTTTTTTTTTGGTTTTTTTTTTTTTTTGGTGAGGAAGTTTTATCTGGATTAAAAGCCTCTGGTAGCATTCACTTACATGGTTGGATTGGCTCTTCAGCTGTATGGAATGTGATTAAAAGAGGTTCTGCTTCAAGAATGGCTCTTGAACTTAGGCCAATTCACTTTTGACAAACCAGAGTATAAGGGATATGTGTATGTGCAAGCATGTGTGTCTTTTATTCTGCTTCTTTAAGGCCTGTCTGATTTTGGAAAAAGAAAGTAACAATGAAACTTAGAGTAGCTAGGATTATGGAAGAACTATCTGCTACAGAACCATTAGCTGTATCACCCAATCTGCTTGACAGCATAGCTCATGGGTAAGGAGACATTAATTTGAGGCCAATTCAGATCCCGTGGGCTTATGTGATAGGGAAAAAAAAAATGGCATGAGGTTAAAGAAATGACATTTCAGAGGAAACTGAAGAAGAATTTAAATATAAGAGTGTGGCAATCTCACTGGCGACCCTTGAACTCTCAGACAAACTACTTTTGATTGTAGTATAGTCCTTAAAATTTCAAGTATCAAGTCATAATGCAAGAAACTAATTCTATGCCTGTTCATACTCCCCTGTATATTGTTAAAAATTTTAACATGTTGTTATTATTGTTTTGCTGTGCTGGAAACATATGCATATGTCTCCTTATTTCTCTTTCTCATGCATGTGTGTGCACGTATACACGCTTGCAAATAATATACACTCTAGAAAAGTAGAACACAGTCTTTAACAGTATTTGAGAACATCAGTAAATGTATGTTAGGCATAGACTTAATAGATGTTAAGTGCTGAAATACCTTTAACTAATATCTGGTCTATTCTGGTATTGCGAGTGTTCCTTTTGTGAGCTGGATTTTAAGATTTCCAGACTTTCACAATATAAATTGTCAGTGTGAGGCTGATGTCGCACCTAATTTTTTTTTTTATTTTTAAATATATAAGTGGTCATTTCAGCTGTATCTTTTACAGGTTCTTTCAGAATTCACAATACCTTTGTAGGCACAGCTAGAGTGTGATGTGGGATGGAATTGTAACAGTTTAGCTTGGAATACCTCTGGGGAGGATGGTGGGGAGGAAGTCTTGGCTTTCTGTGAGGTGAAGATAAATAATGGATTGATCCAGTCTTATTCCAGGTAAGAACTTCTCCCTGTTTACTCAATGACTTCCCTTTCAAATCTTTGTCTTCTTCAAACAAAGCCAATTATCCACCTTTAAATAATTATTCTGTGTTGTGTCTGTCTTTTGTGGTTTCAATTCCTGGTCCTTCCATCAATGGAAAAACTCATGTGAGCTCATTTGAATCCTGCCAGGTAAAATTAGATTTAAAAATTTAACCCACCAATGAAAGACGTTTGAGCTAATCCTGATCAATTTTCTAAAGCAGATTAGAACTCACTTACACGGCATTTTCAACTGGAAGTTGTAGAAAAGTAATGAGCAACCAGAAGCAGAGCATCTTTACTGACACGAATACAGCTAGAAGAAGACACATCTATGATTTTAGAATTCTCCTTGATTGCCCACAAATTAAGGTCAAGAGCAGAACTCCGGTAAATTTTCAGTGACACAGTGTCGTCCTAGAAGCTTTATTTTGTGACTCATGCTGTGCACAAATCGAAGGGAAACATTTAAAGCTATAGTGCTTCTAAGGTGAAAGCTTCATATGATTCATAAGTAAATATCTCTATGGATAAACCTTGCTATAGTTCACATTGAGTAAGAGAGAGAGATTGGATGTTTGTGCATGGCTAACAGCACTACAAACTCGAGTGCTGGTGGCTGTAGACACATTTTTTTGGAGGAAGTTAAAAGGCACATCCATTTCATTCAAGTCCAATAGTGGTAATCACTGGTTTTAGTTGAAGTAGAAGTGAGCCCAAAGGCAGCTTTTCCTTTTGTTATTCAAAAAAATTTAAAAAAAAAAATTCAAATGGAAAAATTTTGCTTCAACGCCTCTAAGAGGAGTTTAATTAAAAGAGCTTGTCAAAATATATGTTGCAAAAACTTTTCTTGTTGAATTTTTTTTGAGCTTCAGTTTTCAACACTTTCTTCAGTGTTACAGAGATACTGCATACCTTAACGTCGCCTTCCCTAGTTCTTGTGTGGAATTCCTCATAGATGGGAAAAAGCAAATTTTGAAGAAGAGGATAGTCCTTATTATAAATCATCATCAAAGAGCACTTAGAAAGAAGCAAAGATGGAAAGCTGAATCTATTTATGTTATGCACAAAACTGGCTCATTCACATGACCAAGGCAATTTGTTTTCTGTTAAATTTGAATTTTGTTTTACCAAGCCTGAGCTTACTGCACACATCACTGGAGAAGAAGCATCTTGTTGAAGAAAAGAATCAGTATTTGTTCCAAAATTATAATTATGAAGTGTCCTGTAAGTAAAATTTTATAAGGCTGGTGTGTGAAAGAGGTCATACATCTCTAATTTTCTAGCTTTGTCATAAGTTCTCCTGAAAGACTTTTTGTGTTTACCAGAAATTATTCATGTGTCATTATTACATATTCCAGAAAGATGGTACTGCTGAAACTCAGTGTTCAGACAGGCTTTTTCATAAGGAGGTCTGGAACTGTTTTCCTCAAAAACCAGTGGGTAATCAACTTTTTGGCTGGTTAAAAAACAGTTCTACAACCAATTCAAAAGTTGTGGAATCTCCATCCTTCAATATGTTCAAAACTGAACTAGAAAGAGACGTGGCTCATCAGATTGAACAGCAAGAGTTAGCGTTGGCTGTCTTTCTTTAAAGCAATATTCCTGAGACTATGTGAAGTATCATAGTTGAAGAGCAGAAAGTGGGAAGGGAAGCAATTTACAGGGTGAAACTTGGCAGAAAGTTTCAAGAAATTCTTCCTTTAATCAGTTTGGTTTTTATCAAAAGGTAATGTGCTGAACACAAGAATTAAGCTGTGATAGTACCTCTAGTTCTAAGTGCGTGAACCTTTCAGAGAGACAGGGATCCGCTCTCCTCATTCAAATATGCTGCAGTTCTAGAGGTCTTCTCATGTCACCACTCTATTTAGTCAACTACCCAAAGAAGCAGGAAAACTAGAATCTGTGAGAATCCTTCTTATTTATTTCTATTTTATTTCACTTGCTTAAATTTAAATAATAACTTTTAAATCTTTACCTGTCCCTGTCATTAATCCCATATCTCACTGCAAATACAGTCAATATTTTCAACTTTTCTAACCAATTCAACATGAACACAACTAGCCACTTATTATGCCTCTCTTTTATCCACTGTTAAAATTACAGAAGTGCCTTTTGGGAAAAAATAATATCTTAGACAAGAGAAAGGAAAAAAACACCCATATTGTACATAAAGTTGACTGCAGATTGGTAATCATATTTCCTTCCTGCACAGATTTCCTTCATACCAATAAGGAACCGTGTTTTCCTAATTCCCATGCAGATGAACTGAGAGCAACTAGCCAACAATACAGCCTTCTTGTTTTGCTCCTAACATAGATGTAATTCATCAGCAGAAATGCCACCTCCAGGGAGTTCCAAATGAATGGAAAGACCAAAAACATTCTATCAGGATCCTCCTTGAGCCTATCACTTCTGAATCATATCCCTTGATGAATATTTCAATCAATTAGTTGGCAGTTTATTTGATCGACATTTTTCACAAAATTTACTGTGTTTTAGCTGGCTGCCCAGATGGAACACACCTGTCAAAAAGGACTGTCTTGGTTAACCTAATTCAGAGCTAATGTATGTTTCTAGAACTGAGGAAGCACTGCAGGAGAATCACCCCT
The DNA here is from genome assembly GCA_013397755.1 of Cnemophilus loriae. Classification (NCBI taxonomy): domain Eukaryota; kingdom Metazoa; phylum Chordata; class Aves; order Passeriformes; family Corvidae; genus Cnemophilus; species Cnemophilus loriae. Next base: position 390,163 of record VZTF01009085.1, on the reverse strand, counting down.
GTGAAATCTCACTGGTTGATTGGTACAGGTTGTCTCGAGCCTTGAGTGGCTTACTAACATACCCTTACCAGTAACATCTTTTTTTACCTTATCATCACACCTATGCCTTAAAACTATATGTGACCTTTTTAGGAAGGGAAGCCTCGTTTGTTCATGTGCCTTTGTTAAGGTGGAAAGGTACATTCAGGTGGGGAAAGGGAATCAAAGATATCAACCCATGTTCTTCGGAGTTCTTCAGACTTCTTCACTGTGCCTTCCTTATCAATTGTCTATGATGTCCAAGAATCCACTTACAACTTTTTTATATTATTAACCATTCTTTATAAACATATTATAAAATTGTACAGAGTTGGAATGCTCTTTACATTCCTTTTGCAGAAATACAGGTAGAAAATCTCTGTTCTGAATGGTTATCTTTCTGGAGCATATTACCTTGTTGCATTTTTTCCTGATCCTGAACTGGTAGTCTAGCAATACAGTAAAGACAAACCAGTTATATGGCTTCTACTATTCTGTTTTCCTTTGTGTGGTCAAACCTGCCTAATCCCTTCCAACTCAGAATATTCTCTGAATCTGTAGGTCTGTAAATCTGTGAACATGGATTGTATTTGTACTGCATGGGGATCCATAATAATTGTTAAAAGCAAAAATTATCCAGAAATTCTTTAAAGAATTAAAAAGTTTTGGTTCCACCCTATCTGGAACAAAAATGGATGTCAACGCTCTGAATTTTATAACTGAGCCTTTGCCTATTAGGTAACTCACGGCCCATGTTGTCAGTTTAGTACTAGCAAAACAGTTCTATACAGAAAATTTGCAGAGGATTTAGGACCCTTTACTCTTCTTACATGGCTGAAGGTGGCCTTTAATATGTGAAGGGCCTTTTTTCTCTGATTTCCAATAGCACAGTGACAGTGGCAACGTAAGTTTTACCCAACTTACAACAGTTAAGTTTTACTCTGTGTGGGCACAGAGGTCCCTTTCCTAGGAGAACATCAACTCCAGATATTATAGACACATATGACATGACTCAGTCACTCAGCCTTAGATTGACACCGTACATCTGCATGACATAGGGATAAAGTACTGTACTACTTGCACTGTAGATGTATATCCAGTTAGGTCTTACAGTAAATTCAAATGCTTCATGGTTAAAACAGAGGGCATGCATCCTTGTAAACAAGCAGATTACACAAATCAGTAAGAAAAATAAGCAACATTAAGTTTCCTGAGTTATTCTGCTTATTTGTCCTTAAGCCATTAAAGATTGTATGTCAAAAGCTTCAGGAAAATAACCCCAAAGTTGAAAGTCTTAAGTTAACTCAAAAATAAACAAAAGTAGAAATCAACGAATACAGGCAATTACATCCCTAATCTGAGCTACAGGATTGTAAAGTAACATGTCAAAAGACATAATCTTATGAAAAAAAAAATATCTTCAGTCAAGGTGCAAGGCCGTGTCTTCAACTGTTTGTTTTGGAGTTTTGGGGAGTTTCTTCTGTTTTGTTTAATTAACTATTCAAAACACTGGCAATCAGAATTTTAAGGTGAAGTAAGAAATTACTTATGACCTACAATATGACTCAAAGTGCTGATGCATTTAGGGAAGGGATAAAAAGAGTATTTCCTCCACTACAGCAGTAATGTATGATATGATCTTATGAACAAAGGATTTTTCAGTAGCCTCTAGGACCAATACAGATAATTTAATAACAAAGAGATTTTTCAGGCAAATTTGTTATATATATCTTTTCCTTCATTTATTATGGTTCTTTAATTTAATTCATGTAAAAAAATTCTATATGTTAACTATTTCCCAAGATAACGAGCGAAAACTGTATTATAGTAGTGAGCTTTTATATGGTATCTATTCCTCCTCATCAGCTCTGAAGCTGAGAACTATACCAAAACTTAGTAAAGGACTCAATTCACACTGTTTTCTAGCTACATCTTAAGAGGAATACTGTTAGTATAATTGATATCAACTCTTTACATTGCAGTGAAAACAAACCTCAGGAAATATAACACTCAGAATATAAACAGTTCTACCTTGCAAGAAATTTCTACTGGAATCTACTTTTTCTGGTAGAACTAGGTCCTATGAATGGGCTGTTCTCTTCAGTGAAGTTAGTGGAACAATTCAGTTTCAGTCTCTTACGGAAAACTTCTATTAAGAAATAATTCATTACATTAGATTACATAACAGTTGCCAATTTTGAATCAATGAAAATGTTCAACATTCGTTGCAGGGGATTATTGTGTCTACCCATGAAAATACGAGGGCCTCATGATATTTAAAAAGTTAAATCACCCTTCTGGAAAAAAAAAGTAGCTATTTTTATTGTAGAATTCAAAGATTTCATTATTTATCAAAATCTCTGGCTTCAGTCCAAAAGTGACCCTGTACTTTTGTAATCACTGCAATGCATGCAGACTAAATACAGACATGCCATGCTTCAAAGTACAAAATAAATACCAATTTGAGCAGAATATATAAATTTTGAGGAAGTGGTAATTCTAGCTGCCAGAAGACAGATTATTCATGTATGGCGGTAGCTCTTTTTGAGTTAGGGTGACCATTTAGATGACTGAGCCCAATTTTCATTGGCACATCAGACATTAATGTTTATATCTCAGAGCTGACTTCTTCACACTTCAAAATTAATCTTAAAATGTTTATGGCAACAAGTCTCCAAGAGATAGGATGTTAGCTACACTAAACCTAATTCCAGCTGAAGTTTATGAACATTTAGTTCAACAGTCTGTGTTACTTATGAGGGTGATCTGCTTCCCCTGTTATCCTTTGTCTTGGAACATAACTCTAATAACCGTGAACCCCAAGATCTCTGGATAATTCATTGGTCTTTGATGATCTTTCTTTCTACTGGAAGCTGCCCTTGAGAAAGTAATTGTATAAAAGAATGCTATTGATGCCATCGATCTGGTCTTCGATAAAGTGAAGTGTCAGTTTCATAATCCCCATGTTAGTAGATAATTTGTCTAGGGACAGTATTCTTAGAATTTAGTCAACCCAGGTACATACATTTAAGTGACAAAAATCTAGTCCTTACTCTTTCAGAATTCACATTTACCATATGTGTGCTACATAATTATTTCGGATGCCATTTGTTACCAGAACGCGAAATATGAAGTTAAACTCTCTTTTGATATTACTTTTGGGAAGAAATGTAAAGAAATAGGAGTCTGTGTTGAGATGAGATCTGCAACTGCATCCTGGTTTTTTGGTGGTATAGCACTGGTTGCAAGATCTCTTTGCCCTCACACAGATGCTACTATCAGCCAAATTTACTCTTGCAGTTTGGTGGAAAACTTACTACAGTTACTAAAACCCTCAAAATTCTGTTGGATTGCAGAGATACTAAGAGATATTTTTCTTTTCAGTCACCTTCATGAGCACGGTTCACTAAGTGAAAGCAAGTTGTATTCTAATGAAGGAAAGTGTTAAAAACTTGGTTACAAACTTGTAAAGGAAATTACAGAAGGAAATACAAGCAAACGGTGAACAAATCTCATTCATCCTTAAGAATGAAGTATTTTCTTAGATATTCCAAGATATTTCTGTCAAATAGTTCCTTCCTTCTTTTAAACTCTTTTCAGACTTGTTTATCTATGTAGTTATTTTGGGTTTCTGTCTCTTCTCTTCACATTGGGATCTACTTACCTCTCACTTGTCTCAGAACAGCCATGATCTTCTGCAGAAAGGATTCATCTTTGCTAATGTAGAGATCTTCCCTGAGGCAGGCTCTTGATGTTTTGGACTGCAGTTTCTCTTTTTCAGTATCACCTCTTAATCTAAAAGCAGCCTTCAATTTCTTGTTAGTGGACCAGGGGGGAATGCAGATCTGAGGTTCATTCCAGTGCTGTAGAAATACCAACTTATTCACATAAAAATCTTCCGTGTAAATGTGATGTGTATTTATCGTCATGTTTTAAAACAAGACATCTTAAGAGCCTTGGATCTTCTTTTGATTTTTTTTTCTTCTACTCTTTATACACTGTTTTTCTGAGCTTCTAAACGAATAAATGAATGAAAAATGTTCATGTAGGAAAGAAGTTTAAATATTAATACCTTCCCTAGTTATCATAAGCAGACAGAGACATGATAGAACCTTTACTATATTCTACTATACTACAGTAGAGAAAATACCATCTGACATTTTACAGACTATTCAGTTTTTGGTAATAGAGAAACTTCATTGAGAAAGTACCATTAAAGGAAAATACAAATGAAACAAAGGTAATTTTCTTGATCTAATCTGAGAGAGTGGATTTCTCTTTCAGGAATTTTTGAAACCCAAATTTAAAAACCCTGATATTTGAAAGTTGGAGTGTCTGATTCTAAAGCAGTCCAAGTAGCAGATTTTCTCCAGAGTGTTTGTTCTCGATTAACCCACAAGACAATCAAGAGACGTAACAGGTTGCTGCTGTTATTTATCATGCCTAGGAAAAAAAATAAATCAACTGATCTAAGCCTGTAAATTTGTAATCAGAATTATTTTTCCTCATCTTTAAATAAAAATATTTTTTAAAATAGACAGGACCTCTGAAGAAGTGCTTGAAACATAAATGGGTTTGTTCCATGTTCCTTCATAAAAACTGTTTTTGCTAGGGATAATGACTTCTGGCGGATTTCTGATTCCTACAAGATGGATGACTCTCCCCCCACAAATCACCATGTGGTACCTTTGACGGCAACAGCTCTGGCTGACTTACTTGTGAGCCTCTTCAGCTTATTAAACTCACAAAAATTAATTTTCTTACCAAAAAGTTAATTTAATAATTTTTACTTGCTCATAATATACAGTGGAATAAAAAAAATATTACCTTACTAAGACAGTTATCAATATGAACATGGCTCTGCAGAATATCACAAATTTGTCTAAGAAAAAAATGTAAAAGAAATGCTAATTTCAAATCACTTGTAAAACCCAGGTTCTGACCAAAGAAATTTTTGACAGCGAGAAACACACAAAACTGGACCATCTGTACTACTTGAGTCATCTTCCTTTTCCTTCCAGAAATCAAAAGAAACAGTAGCACAAAATGACAGTTTCTCAGAGGCACAAGAGTATTTAAAAATCCCTTTAAGAAGAGATTTCAAGTTTTTCATGGTTTCATCTTTGTCAGTCTCTCTGTGAAGGGTAATTCGTGATCTATTTCAGGACATCCATTGGAAATCAGAGAGAGCCATAATAATGCCAGAAAAAGCAGATTCTGTAGAAGATATTAACAGACAAACACAATAATCAATTAAATTTGATCTTGATCTGGGTTAAAATGAATTTTTAAAAAATTTAGTCACTCTAAATTGGGCTTTAAGGTTAAGCTTACTTTATTGTAGTAGCCAAACTCAAACCTATATATCTATAATTTCCTGTCACTGAACTTAAAAAGATGTATTTAAGAATTGACAATGTAGATGACATCATGCAGCTATTTTGCTATATTGTGAGAAATGTATATACATTTAAATTTTGGCTATTAACACTCCTATTGGAAAGTGTATAAAATGGCTTTTTGTTGTTGTTATTTAATAGACTATGTTTCCTTCTTAATCTCAGAATCTCCATCCCATACACCTACACTTTGTCCTGGTTAAGCTTCTTTCTGGTAGCTAGTATAATGAGGTTTAGATGCAGTATGGGAGTAATGCTTTGTTTTCTGATTGCATTCTTTCTATGAATATTTTCTGAGTGGAAAACAAACTTTGCCCTTCTTGAGAAAGGACATCTCTTTCTTAATCTTCAGATATGTATGCCTGTGTTGTTTTAGCTTTCTAAAACATCTAGATGAGAACATGAACCCAATCGGGGATTTTTAATTAGAGTTCTAGATATAACTATTAATGAAAATTTGAAAAAAGATAGTTAAGTTAAACTCAATTTTTTCACCTTTTTTTTTTTTTACAACAGAGATCTTCCATTTACATTTTTGCTGTTCATATTATCATGATGCAGCGAGTTGTTTAATAAGATTTTTTTTGTTTGTTTGTTTTCAGTTTGCATTCTGGACCACGAAGAGTCCAGTCATTGTCTTTACACTATTTGTATATTTTCCACAGTGTTCATATCTACTGAATAGTAGTGTCATTTGAAATTGAAACTTTTTTAGTTTGTAGGAGTCAGAAAGTACTGGAGATTCATTTTATTAGGTAAAAGAGCTTCTTTTACTTCAGCTGTGACATCATTCCATACTTTTTGTCTTCTGAATAGTTGCAAATTTTAACCCAAAAGAATTCCTACATCTACTTCCAGATGTGATCAAACCCAAGATTACTTTGTTCTGTCAGCTATGGCAGGAGTAACAGACTAATTATGCCAAATGCTTTGCTGGCGTAGGTCTGCTAGCTCACTGGAGTTATTCCAGCAAATTACTTGACTCACAGCTATTTAAAGGAAAAATAATGAGATATTAGTATTATCAAATCCCTTAGCCTTGAAAGTAATTTAAGTATGTATTATAATCCACTGGACAATGTAGGATACAATACCAGGCAGCATGAGAATTTGGAAAAAAAGCTAGGATGTTATTAACTAATATGAGATTATTTTGTCCATGTCTTATCAAGAGTTGATGTGCAATACAAAATCCTAGACTTTTCTAAAGGCCATATGTTTTTTTTAAACACTTAGGTAATTTCTTTTGTATATATTAAATTATTTTTGCTTTACAAAATCATAACCTATCACTGATTACAGCCTACAGCTGCAATCCGCGCATTTTGAAATGGGAGATGACCTTCAATCTCTGCACTAGCAGACACATCTTGGCAAGTGTGTAATATTTTCCTTCTTCTTAGAGAAGAATATGAAAACTAACAATGGAATGCACTATACAGCAGTGTGCCCTGTATCTTACCATTCAAAAAACCACAGAAAACAGCCCGGTTTTGTGAGTAATTTGATTCTGCTTGCCAAGGTCTTGCTGCGATAGTTACTTTCACACGGAATATCTTTCAAGTGCATAGGGTACAATACCAGACTTTCTGATCTGGAAGCATAAAAATAAACAGTTTTAATGAGTGGACTCCTGCAGCAATAGGCCTTCCATCTAAGAAGAGTGAAAACACTTGTTAGTGCTTAATGAGCTCTGAAAACATTTTTGCTTCTTTTTCCTTCAGTATTTTCTTTTTCATTTAATTTTTTATAGAAAGAGACATCTTATGGTGTCTGTCCCTCTAATGAGTGTATTTAGGAGAACGGTACTTTTTCTTCTTTGAGAAAAGTGATGTAGGGGGAAGCAAGGTAGAAAGGAAATAGACTGTTTTCACTGGGAAACATGTTTCTTTCAAAGAAAACGTTTTAATTCTAGTTTGAAAACAGCTAATTGAAATTTTGAATTAGCTACACACTTTGGCCATCAAGGCATACTGGTAGGAACACTAAGAGTTTGGAGGATCCAGTGGGGTTAAGGCGGTATGTATTGCAGCCAAAAGCAATAGCTGTTGCACACCTTGGCAAAGGGTGCTTACTTTCATCTGGAAAGCAGAAAGCCCCTTCTAGTGCTTAGTGAAGTCAGTTGAAATCTTCCAGCTGGCTCTAATGAGAATTTCATTGGGTCCCTAGGCTTTGGTAAAATGACTGTGGAAGTGAGGAGAAACTATAATTGAGACAATCTTTCCAAAAGCAATTTTGAGCACTTTTCCTGCCAAAAGCATAAAGAAACTGAGAAAGAAGAATAAAGGAGAGCATAGATCAAACTCTGAAGTAGCTCCTAGATTTTTTTTTTTCCTGTAGAAAATAGTACAAGGAAAGATGCCTAATGCACCTGTATTTTGAAATGGAGAGCTATACACATTTTCCTGTTTTGCCATTAAGTTGACATAAGATATGAAGACTTAGGACATGTGTTATGTTTTATCATGGAAAAAATTCATTTCTACAATATGGAAGAAAAATTACTATTTGATATATTCTTTCTAAGAAAATAACTACAGCAGTAATTCAGAAATTTCTCTTATCCTTTTAAAGTGTCATTACTACCCACCTTTAAAAAAAGGGTGGTGTCAGGTTTCATTCCTCTTTTGCTTCAGGACAGAACTGTGTATAAACTCTCCATCTGGGGGGGAGAAAGAAAAGACCAAAAAGTACAAAACCAAAAGGCAAATCAAAACCAACCATAAAATCAGAGAATATGAGATTTTGAAATTTGAAAGTTCTTTCTTGACAAACAAGGTAGGGAATATAAAAGGGCCCAATCTCAGTAAGGAACTGGTTGTGTTGTGTAAGAAAAAACTCAGAACCCCAAATCCTAATCTCCTGATAATTATTTCAGGACACATTAGAGATATTTATTAGCAGAATTTTATTTTTTTGCTGTTTCCAGCAAATAACCATAATGGTAGCTTGTCCTGTGTCTAAGTAGATAAGTCTTGTGACACAAGTACTCCCTGTGAATATAACCATACTTCCATAAACACAGATGACCTATTAACTCACTTTTGTCAGGATGTAAACATATTTAAAAGCTCAGCATTTACAGCAATTGTGCTTTGAGACAGTAAATAAAATTTATTTGTGCAAGATTGCAAAATTAGCTCTTTTATATCCAATTTTGATTACTTTGTTCCTAATCATTCTGCAGTCGTGCAGAATGTAGCTATTGCCTCCATCCACACCAACCTGCTTCTTGGCATCTTCTTCTGAGATGGTAAGAGTGGTGCAGATATCTAACTCCTTGTGCATACTGTATTCTGCAATATCTTTTGCTAATCTAGGTCTACAATTTAATTTTGAAAGCCATGCTTTACAAGTCACCTGTTGACATATAATAAAAGAAGGAATACATACCTTATAATCTTTTGACTTTGAATTTAGATAATAAAAATGCATGTTACAGACAAAGTATAAAAAAATCCATTCTCTTACACACTTCCTTGTTCTTTAGGAGTCATGGTTGTCCATCCTGCTAAATCAGGTTTTCTATTTTTTTTAATCATGTAAACGTGTCTCTCTTTCTCTGTCTTGCTGACAACAGAAGTCTTTTACTGCTGACACAAAGAAAGACACTCTTCTTGTACCTGGTTTTTCCTATGTTCCCTTGTGACTTCCTCCTTTGTCTTAAGTTTTTCTTGTTTCTTAAGATGGAGCACTTATTGCTTGACCATTGCATTTTCTTGCTAAAAAAACCTGTCTTCTTCATATCACAGTTCCCAAACATAAATTAAAGGAAATTGGTATCAATTAGTTCTCCTCAGATGTCTCTATAAAAATAGTAAAATATCAGGACTTAATTTTTTTGCACCAAATATATCAAATGTTGAATGCTGCAAGTACAGACTTTTGAAAGTAAAAGACTTTCCAAAAATCAGCAATATTAATAAATTGTAAGTGGGGGCTCCCAATTATTTAGTTATATTGGTTTAATTTTTCATATGCTTAAAGATTTCGTATTTAAGCCTTGGAGGAGCAATATGTTTAAAGCTTCTCATAAGTGAACTACTTGTCAAATTACAAGTTAAATGAGACATGAAAAATCCTCATCCTCACTAATACTGCTTTTTTTTTCTTGGTCAGGATTGAAAATCTTAAAGACTGGGAGCTCCAGTGGTCCAGCTTATTATGAGCTATCCATCTTTAATCTAGTAGTATTCACCATTTTATTACCAGCAATTTTTCACTTAAAAATGATTCTTGACATCATTAAGGATGATGTGATACCCTCATTTCACATTGAACTTGTTCCTGCCATTTGGTATTTATGTCCTTTTGTATAGTTAGTCATCTGGCTGCCTGGGATGACCAAATGAGTGAATAGCATAATTTCACAGATATGCACTCAATTCGATGTAGTAAGGACCAAGTAACACAGCTAAGTATTTTTAGCAAAAAGTCGCTGTGCCTTTCACTGACATTCTAGGAAAATGCACAAGGAAAAATTGCTTCTCAACAACTGAGCTGTTAAGGATGAGTTTTGTAACTAGCTGCTGGTCAGGAAAAAGGGAAGGAAGTGGTAATGCAGGTTGTTTGCTCTGTTGTTTGAAAAAACATCCAAGCTGTATGCTCAAGGCCATAAAAGTCTGCCTTTTAATACCAATTGGCAGATCTTTAAATTACGAAGCATATGTTCTGTCTTCTAAGTGTAGTAGTGTTGTGATCTTACAGTCTTTCAAGTTTGTAGTGACCAGGTACGTAATAAATATATATAACAAATATTTTTGTGAGATGGCTGGGTGTTTGAACTCTGCTTGTAGTGCATATCTCCATTCCAGACTTGTGTTTAGCAGTAAGAACCATAAATGTGTACCTATGTTTTTACAAACACTCATAAGGTTATCAAGCCTCTCGCAACATTTGATGTGTTCTTAAAGGTTTTGTTCCTGAGTGCCCTGGTTGTTGCAGCAACCTACAAGGAAAAAAGAAGGTTCTCTTTTTAAATGACATTGTCTATTTTTCATTACTTTCAGGGGAAGACTGAAGAATTTTCCAGGTACGTGTAAAGGATTACAAATAAACCGTGTCTAAAAACATTTACACTAATTGTTGACCAGGGATAAGGCCTTTTTTGCCTTTTGCACTCTATGAATATGACTGGATTTTATTAAAAAATTCTTAGTACATGTTGAGAAACAAGGAAACTCTTTTTTTATTCTATGATCTTTTGATCCTTTATATTGAGAGTTCAAAAAACAAACAAATGGTAACTTCAGGAAACATTCTTCCTCAATCTCATGACTTTTGTAGCATCATTGTATAGTCAGTCACTGTGTAATTGTAAAGGGTGATATTCTCTTCATGACAATCCTGCTGTACGAGTTCATGAGTAACAGTCAGCATGGATTTACCAAAAATAAATCATGCTGAAGCAACCTGATAGTTTTCCATAAAGCTGTAACACACTTTCTTGAAAGAAGGGATCACCTGATTGCAGGCAGGGTTTTATATACAGAATCACAGAATAATCTGAGCTGGAAGAGACCCGGAAGGACTCTGAAGTGAATGGCCCATACAGGGATTGAACCCACATCCTTGGCATCATTAGCACCATGCTCCAACCAACTGAGCTCATCTCAGGGTCACGAGCTAATCTCAGGGTCACTGAGCTAATCCCAGGGTCATGATATCCATGACTTTCTGTAAATAGAAAAATTAGAAAACAGAAAGATGAGAAAAGAGGGCAATCATTGACGAACTCTCTGTGAAAAGCTGCATCAGTTCTTGACATCCCTCAAAACGAGCATGAATCCAGTGGCTTCCCAGTGAGTGTCTTACCTCCAGGTCTATAAGGCTCCACCTCTCTCACTTAACTTCTCTGTTCTGGAAGTGTGAAACAAACAGTCCTTCCCTGCACCTTTTGATCTGAAACTCACAACCACAGAGTCGGAGACTATCTCTCTCTCTTCATAACTGAGGCAATCCTGATTTCATTTGTCCATTGCCTTTCCCTTTCACCCACCTTCTGAGGTGTAGTATGTCTGAAGGTTTTGAGATTGGCTGTCTAGATCAGGAAAACAGCCCGGGTAAAAACTGAATTTTAAAAACTTTAGAATTTATTTAAGTCATCTCAGCAGAAATAAAGACTATTTCTGGTCTGAATTAATTCTTTCATCTATTTGATTATTTTGCTTATCAGCCTTTATGGCAGCATGACAGAAGGGTCAAATAAGTAAGAAAGGGCTGGAAGGGCAAAATTGCTGTCTTGTTAGGATCATGAAAAGTCTTTCTGGATCTATATTGCCAGATTCTGAGAAGGAGATGAGTCAAAAGCTTAGGGAAATCAGATACAGGGGTGTTTTTTCCATTAATGATTTTTGAAAAGGTGATTTTTAAATTTTTTATTTTATTTTTAAATTAAAAAGGGATTTTAAGTTTGATTT
>VZTF01009085.1:335827-373327 GCA_013397755.1 Cnemophilus loriae | reverse complement strand
TCTTTTTTTTTTTTAATTTGAATGTATCCACATAAGAGCTAATTCATACACACTGGAAAGTTCAGCCTTAAACTGGTACTCACAAATATGTGAGGTTTTATCATAGGCAGCTGTGATTATTTAAAAAAGTTTGGCTGAGTCTTCTTGGTCTGACAGAGTGGCCTTAAGTAGCTCACGTGAATCTGAGGTGTCTAAATCAGCATGTGTCAAATAAAGCAGAGCCTATACTGATTCTGGATATGTTCTTGTAATAACTACTGGAATTCCAGTAGTGAAATGCAGTGTCCATTGAAAATACCTACATATGAAAAAGTGTTGCAGATAGGTAAAGCCTTATAAAATAAGGGCCTTGTTACCCTTGTAAAATCATGGCTCAGGTCTGTTTCTTCAGCTAAGTAGAAAAGGACAATGGGAAGTGACTCAGTGGAATTAGAGGTAGAAAAATGAGTTATATAACCATCACGTGTTCATGTCGTGGTGGATGGTGGTTGGTTGGATTACGTTTGTTTGTTCTTAAATGGAATTTAACTGATAAAGGCCTAACTGTTTAAAAAGGCCTGGTTTTTGCAATGAAGGGGTCTCTTTTACACCTGCCTGGGGAGTGTGCGTCGCTCTGCTTCGTAACAGAGAAGGATGTTGAACATTTGGAGAGGTTCCAGAGACAAATACTTAGAACAAGATGATCTTCCTTATGGTACAAGACAGGAATTGGATGTATTTAGCTTAGCAAATAGAAGCTTAAGGAATGATTTGGTGTTTGTTTCCGAGTATGTAAGAGCTGACAGTTTCAGTATTGCAAAGAAAGATAATTTACAGCTTATGACATAGGGCCAGTCCTCAGCAGACCTGAATTTCAGTTTTTTTCGTAAACTTCTTCTCAGGCCTCAGGCAAATTACTCAAGCTGTGCTTAACTCAATTTTTGCATTGTTTATGTAAAGTTCAGTGCACTAAACAATAATACCGATCTCAAGGAAAGAATCTTCAAATATTCTCCTGAATCTCTTAGGCTCTCTAAAGAAACCTGGAAATCAAGTTATTCAATGATTTCAGTGGTTAACTATCTCTCAGTCCTGATATTTCTGTGGAAATAAAGAAGGGTCTGCCGACCCTCGTATGCCACAATTCTGCTCCCTCTTCTTCGAAGCATTTGTAAAGCACAAGGTAACACTCTTCTCCAGAACACTTGGCCATTAATAAATGGTTAATAACCATTGCAATGCAGAGGATATTAATGCCTCATGTAGAGATTACACAGGGTCTGTAGGGATCCAGTTATGTATATGTTCTGCATTAGATTTATTAGTCTTTGAATAAAATATAATTCCCATGATAGTATATACCATTGGAATTAAAACAAGAAATTCGGAAAAATTCTTAATAGTTTCTCTGTATCGAGTGCTTTCCAATTCTAATTTTTTCAAAGTTTAAGAAAGAGGAAAGCATTTTTTCTGCAACTAACAAAACTGAGATAACTGATCTTTCTGTTTACAGTCTTCTTCATAATGTAGCATGTTGGGTTTTGTCATTTAAATGTACGGTGATTTGGAACAATTAATGCTTCCTCTACATTCTTTTTTGCCCATCACAGTGGAATGTGACTGTGACAATACCAAATTAGAGACTTGTGCTTTGCCAAAATTAAAAATAACTATGATTGCTGTTGCTTTGTGCATCAGATTAATTGATTATAGTGTAGGATGCCTAATTTAAACAAGTATTCACCTTCAAAATTGTCCCATTTTTAGACTGTAAAATATCAGAGTTTTGTTTATTTTGCTAGGCTTTCTCATCCAACTTTTCTTTGTATGTGTAATTACATGCATTTAAAATGCCAAAACTGTCAGAAGTAATAAGTCTGGAATCTTGCTGCCTTATGCCTTTCACAGAATTGTGTGGAAAAGTGGATTTCTTCTCCAAGACCACACATGCATCTTTCCTGTGTCAGCTCATTGATGGAAACAGACTGTGACAAATCAACTTCCCCTGTAGTTACAGAAACTGGATGTGCAAATATATATTATTTTTTTCAGTGTGTGTTTTGTTTCTTTGTTTGTTCTTCCTCCATCCCCAGCTATGGAAAGGAAGCAAGAACTCTTCAGTCATGTCTTCTGTCCGGTTCTTGGACTGCCCTGAACTGCATAAGCATCTGGAACTCAGCCACAGTTCACATTACTAACCAGAATTTTCCCCTCAAAAGAATCGAAGCAGAAAAACTGTGGCAAAGTAAAACCACTTACCTGTTTGGGTAACACAGTGTTGCTTTCTCTGGCTGCGTGAGAAATCAGGAATACAATTTGGGAAAAAGGTGCTTCATGGTGCAGAGGAAAGACAGTACTAGTGACCTGCAGGATGTACACTGGAATAGCAGTGCCAACTTTTTGTCATGCCGTTCTTTGACCTCCCTCCTCTCTGACACTATGAGCAGAAAACAAATGTCCTAATGTGGAATAAACAAGGATTCTTAGCCCAGTATTTGGCGATCTAGTTAACAACTATGGCAGAGAGCTGGCGACTAACTTCAGTCATGTTCCTTATGGGTTGCTAGCTTGGATGTGTGATAAGGTTTCATATTTTTCTAAGTGCTTTTGGCTTCATCCCCAGTCTAGTAGGGCCCCTGACATTTAATCTTTGATTCATTCTTACACAAAATGCTTTGTTTGTTCTTGCAAGTGATGGATGAAAGAGGCATTAAAAAAAAGCAAAATAAAAAGAACCCCAACCAACTCAAAAAACTAAAAATCATTCAAATAGGCTGAACAAGAGAGGATTAGAAGTGACCAGCTGGCTGAAATTTAATTGGAAGGATTTGGTTAATGTAAGTAAATTTGCCAAGATTTAATCTTCTGTTAGGTCATCTGCTTCCTCCTAACTAAACATATCTTGGGTATTTATAGCCGTGAATGAATTATTATTCCTTACCATCTCCACAACTTATTTAAATGTCAGTCATAAGTGAAAATAAGGAAAACTCTAACGTAATCTCCTGACATCAGATGGAAAAACGTGAAGAGAAAACATTTTCTGTTTTGCCTTCCCAGAGAAAAATAAAGTTTAACAACCTTCCTTCCTATTTTACATTTAAAAAAACCCAACCCAAAAACCTTTACAGAGACATATTTCACGCTGTTAAATGTTAATGAGGTATTATGCACTGCTAAACTCAGCTGTATAAAAATATGTTGTGTCAGTAGAAAAATCTGTAGTGAGGAAGTTGCTTGCTTTACTTGGGCTGAAGGAAAATGTACCTAATCACTACTTACTTACAAAAGAAAGCTTGTAGTCCTGTTCTGTTTCCAGTCTGCAGGTCAAAGAGGCTATGCAAACAGTTATTTTTACTGTGTGCATTCTTGTGGAATATTTGGACCACTTGAATCGTGTACCTTTTCTCCAGATCCAGCTTCTAGTCTTTTATGAGCACAGGCCCAATAAGATCAGCAAGAATTCTGTCAATTAATTTAATGGTTGCCAACTTAATTTCATATACTGAATGATACTGGTTATGCTGTATTAAATTACACTGCTTATTCTTTAAATTTGCTATCTTGAATACTATTAGAAATTACTACTCAATTCATTGACAGTGTGGTAATCCTTGTTGTTTTAAATAGAGATATAATTCTTTACAGTTTGTTCGTTACAAGTTAAATTGTTGTGGTATTCTTTAGCATATGTAACTACAGTAAATATGCAAACCTTCCAATCTTTTATAAGAATTATTCATGTTTTTCTTTATCATTCTTCCCTATTGACTCCAAACTTTACTGATTTATTTCTTTGATGGGAACACATGATAGACTTTGGAGTGTTCCCTGATATCTTAGTGCGTTTTGCTTTCTTGCAGTGGTGCTGATTTTAAAGTTGGACTCTCTTTCTGTTCAGGAGACAATGAGGCACACTGTGGAAACATTTTCCTTTCTCTATTACTTTATATTTCCTAGAATGAGAACATTATCTACCAATAAAATACATATTACAAAATGCAAAGCTTTAATATTTGAAGCTATGCAAACAATAGTGAAGATTTCTGGACTAGATGCTTTAGGGCCTTGCATGTAAATTAGCTTCAGTTAAAGGATAATTTCAGGATACTTAAAAACTTCTCAGAGAAATTATCCTGGCCATCAATGTTCAAAAAAATGGAATTGCAACCTGAACATGGAGTTGAATCTGAGAATTCCTTTTGAGTGCTGTTCACTTGTAACATATATTTAATGGCTTTTACAGAATGTATGAAAACGTACACTGACCTTCACAAAATGGAACGACAGATGTAAGTGGAATATTAGCCCAAATATTTATCCTGCCAGAGTTGCTACATCTCCATTTTATGATAAACTGAACTTGCTTAAGTTTAGGATACTGAATAACCATACAAACTGAGAGGTCAAATGGAAAAAACACCCTCAATCAGATATTCTGGTCAAGAAGGTATACCTATCTTGGAACAACTTCTCTTTCTTCTTTTGATTTATACTCGGCATCACATCTGTGCACAATGTTTCTTTATCAGTGGAGAGAAGAGTAGCCCAAACTGCACCTCTATTGATTCCTGTACTCCTAGCCTCAGGAGAATCACTTGTCAACTTGTACAGACTATGATGTTTACTGCTGCAGAAGGAAAAAATCTTCATTGCTGCAAAACAGTTTCCATTGATTTAAGGCTATAGCATTCTAGCAGCTCACTGTTAAATAAACTCTAGGGCTTTTCCTTTCGAATTTTCAGGATGTGCTCTCAAATTACTGGTATAGAGAACAGATCCCTTCTCTTAAAAATTTCTCATTTGCTGGCTTTGCCAGTGACATTACCAGAGAAGAAGACTTGCGCTACTGCTGGAACAACACTGCTATTCCTGTCCAGTGAAGGCTGTGATCCTTCTTTAAATGGCTGGGCTTTGGGATACTGACAGCAAGAAAGATAGTGTTTTCTTGTTTGTACAGGTGTACGATTGAGTGCTACGATTCTCAACAAAGGCTGAAATTAGAAAGAGGCAAGAAATAACAATTCCCCCCATCCTAAATACTCACCAACAAAATATACACACCACTTTTGCACTTGAAAAGTACAGTTCTGTGCTGGCAAACAAACAATTCCTCTCCCTCTTTGTGTCTCTCAGCAAAAAGAAGCATTACATCTTTGAGTTGATAACAAGAGGTGTTGTGAAGATACAGGAAATTGAAAACCTAAATTGCAATAAAATTGCACACAGAGGAAAATTAGTAATGGCTTCTCCATGTTTTAATAGACTACTTCCCTTTTATTTCATCCAGCAAGCATGTCCACAAACAGAAGTGAAGAACAAGAGCTGTGATTTATATATATGGACAGGTGTACATGCACCCCTGACCTCCTGCCTCCTTTCTCACCCTCAGCACCAGAAGCAATTTATGGAGAACAGTCTAAATAAACATTAAGGAGTCAAGGCCACAAACTGACAGAAAGAAAAATCGATGGCTCCAGAAACCAGATAGTAAGTTCAATAAAAGAGATTAGGCATCACAAGCTAGTGTGGGGCACTTACAGGTAAATGTGGCCTACACTTCATCTGACAGGGCTCTCTCATCATCAGGATAAAAACTGTCATAGAAATAGAAGCACACTGAGCAGCCAGTGGAAGACCCTCCTTAGCTGCAAACACTAAATGCTGACCTCTGAATGAAAGGGATTTATACTGAGGCCAGAGGGAATTTACAATTGCTTTTCCAGAGTCATCTCACACACCTGTGCCTTTGCCCATAGGAATTGTTTCAGATATATATTTGGATCACTGGCTGGGTTTTCTTTGTTTGTCTTGCTTTCCTGAATTATTTTTCAAATCCTTTCCTTACCCTCACTGAGTTAAATCTCCCTCTGTAACCTGCACAACTACAAACTACACTGGAGTAGTAGCTTCAGCTGAAATCAGTTCCATGAAGTCAGTTTCTACAACACTGTCTCAGCAGACTGAAATCTCACATAAAATGGGGCAGCTCCATATTCAGTGTGGAATCTTTCACCTGAGCCCACTCTCCGAGCTGTATTAGGTGACTAGAGGAGCCATCCTTATCACTTAAGCAGCACATGTCAACTTTTTCATGCAGTGGGACACTGCCTTTTATCAGATCTTAAGTGTTAATGTTTTACTGTCTGTGATCATCCAGTCACCAGCACAAATCTAAAGCTGAATGATAGCAGCAACTCATATTCTATAAAGACCTTTGACCACAACACAATTTAACATTGTGGTTGTGCTGGGTTTTGCCTAGTTTTCCTTCCTAGCTATTTTACAGATGGGTACACACCTTCTATTTCTTCAGAAACCCATTGATGAAACCTTTGGTTTACTTTTAGTAACACTTAGGCTCCTATGAAAGGTAGCCAGACCGCATAAGTTCCCTCAGAACAATTCAAATGTAAACTTACAGGTTAGGCTACAAAGAGTATCTAAACAACTTGCTAAAAGTAATAAAAAGCTGAGGGGAGAGAGAAGGCAGGTGACTTCCTTCCCTCCTTCCCTCCTTCCTTCCCTCCCTCCTTCCTTCCTTCCCTCCCTCCTTCCTTCCTTCTCTCCTTCCTTCCTTCCTTCCTTCCTTCCTTCCTTCCTTCCTTCCTTCCTTTCTTTCCTTCCTTCTCCACCATCTCTCCCTCCCTCTCTGTCTCTCTTTTCCCTTTCTTCCTTCCTTCCTTGCTCCAAAATACACAGAAGCATGAATTCTAATAGAGCAAAACAAGGTAATACAGGGCAAAAAAAAATTCTTAAGCTTCATTTGGATTCAATCATCCATCAATGTCACTCATAGGTCAATTCCTGTCAGGGACAGAACAGCACTTCACAAATGAGTAGACTCTGCGCTAGCTTGAGTTTAAATTTGACATAAGACAGCCTCATGTGGGCTGCATTGTAAGTGGCTTGTGAAATGAGAAAGTCAGGTGCCAAGTCAGAAAACAGCCATTGCCCTGATGTAAGTACAACGAGTGTCTTATGATAGGACCACATAAAAAAACCTGTGAGCTTAGTGATGAGTGCACACATCTTTGTGTTGTAGACCACCTGTACAATCTTTCCAAACTGCCATTTTTTTCCAATCTGCTAGGACTGCTAGCATTTTATCTGCTTTCTAGCTTTCTCCATCCTGCTCTCAACTTATGCTATACTTCAATATGCTTGACATTTGAAATGAAATGCATGTGCATTTCCTCTATTAAGAGTGACCAGACAAACATGCCTCTGTCTCTTAGAAGCATGTCAAAAACAAGCCCATTCTGTTATGTTAATGAAACCCCCAGTAGTCTCAATCTTCATCTTTACCTTAGATTCTAAGGAAACTAATAATTCACAGGAGAAGAGCAAGACACCCATCCTTAGAACGGCTTGTTATCTCTACTGATGTTATTTATGCCAGTCATAATGGACTTTTTGGTGCTAGGTAGGGCAGAGAGGGAGACAAATGTCTTAATACACATTTCTTTAGTGTAAGAAAATTAACAACTGTTGTCTGAGTCTACTTCTCAGTGAGTTTTAGCTTAAGGAAATTAAAACTATAGATTAAGCCCAGATGGAAAAAAAAAAAATTTAAAAAGCCTATGAGAAAAAGACGTTGGAGTAGTGAATAGCCTTTATCTGCTGAACTCAGTGTCACTCCCAGTTCATATTTAGGTGCTTAAAGCACTGAGACAAAGCAAAATATGACGGAATTACTGATATTTAGGTAAGTGCTCCAACTACTGGGCTTTTTCTTAATCAAGGTTATTGGTATCCCTGGAACTTTCATCTAGATTTGTGAAATTTTATTTCTGGTCAAAAACTGCTATTAGTGTTTACTAATTTTTTTTTCCATTCCAGTGAATCAGCAATTTTGTAACAAAATGTTTTCATTTTAGCTGAGATCTGTTCTGGATCACAGAGCAGCAGGGCAATTCATACTTGGCACTGGATACCTGACCATAACACTGACCCACTGAACAGTAAACAGTTCATTCCTGGCACTGGAAGTCAACCACTTATGTACTGATTGGGTTTTGCGCATTTTCTATAAGTAGAAAAATTATTCATTTGTGAAACGGAGTTATTCTCTGTCATCCAAGGCCTGGAAGCTAAGAGTTATTCCAAAGCTGACCAGTAAGACAGAGTTTAAATTTAAAGTTGTCAGAAAGCATTTTCGTAGGATTTTGGTTTTCTTTTAAACAGTGTTGCCTTGTATTTTCCTGATTGTTTCAAGCCCAAATCTTACTGCAAAAGAAACAGATTTTCCTCTGTCTTGTCAATGATTACTCACTCCTTTTCTCATGCCCCTCCCTCATCTCTGTGAATCCAGGTATTGCTATCTTGAGGCACACTGTTTCAGGGTATTGATTTACATTCTTTTTTTTTTTTTCTTTTTTTTTTACTAGGTTAGTTTTAAACTGGATTAGTTTACCAAGTCACAGAATGATTGATGAGTATGAACGGGGTGTACCACAATCTGACATGTCTCTGTGGTTTCTCCATTACTTTTTTTTCCCATTTTTTCCACTAATATAGAAGCCATTAGAATTGCTTGCTTTTGTGATGCTACCGTCTCTGGGAGCTGTTAGGCTGATGGTCATTTGTGATTTGTTGAAATATCTGAATTTTGAAAAATACATCAAACAGTGGAAAAGACCAAGACATTTCATACATCAAAAACTAATATCCACAAAAGGTTGCAGTTACTTCGTCTGACACACACACACAGCACTAGCACCTTTTCAGTGCAAATGTCTCTGAAGAAAGTCATAAATCAGGCTGAGCTCATTAAAGAAAGTTCACTTTAATTCAAATAAGAGAGAATAAAGGAATATGCTCTAAGTTTGTCAAGTTCCTTTAAAAAAAGTGTGAAGACTGAGATTGAACTAGAAAAGCAACTCCAAGGATATGTATTGAAAGTTAAGTAAGTAGAATTTAAAGCAGGAATTAGTATGGATCAGAACTCATCTAAATTTAATATCTATTTGCATTTGCACTTTGTTGTAGTGAGGATGAAATGGACAAAACATTTAACTGTCTGATCACCAGAAATTCTATGGCCATGCCTTCAAAGTAGTTCTCGCCTTAGCTCAGCTGAGCAGCATCAGAGGAGGAATTTATACTGCTGATATTGTAGGTTCCTTGACCTTGCTGGAATTATTTAAGGTGGTCATACACAATACATTGAAGTTATAATAAGGCTATTACTCTATTTATGCCTACATAATGTGAGTATGAGGTAATGTTGAATCAGAATGGTAGAATTGTGAGGCTAGATAAATGGACACACGAGATAAATGTACAACAATCACGCAGTGCAAGATGAAATTGTAAAATAAATATACGAGATGGGGCATTCAATATTTCCACAGTGGTGTGGAACATACTACCTGACCATAGTCATACCTAGCTCAATTCATAAGAAGAAGAGCAAAACTGAGGAGGCAAATGTTTCCACATCTCTGCAAGGAGTTTGATTGTGATTAGCTTTCATTACAGGAAGAGTTGAGGATTGCTTCTCTCTTCAGCTGTGAGAGTGTGGTTCTCATTTGCAGTAAAGGTGCATCATCCTGACCTGACAGTAGATGAAATGGATTACGTGTGCTCTATGACCACTAAAAGCTACCGTATTTTTACGACATTTGACAGCTTCTGCTCAGTCTTCCTTGTGCATTAGAAATTATCTTGAAAAAAAGCCGACAAAAGTAACCCAGGTTCAATTATGACTTAGTATAAGCCTGTTTCGAAATGGTTGTTGATATCCAGGGGGCTTTGTGGAGACATGTTGGGAGCATTCCCATAATGATAAAAACACAGCTGTGCCACAGTTTTGAAACTTATAGTGGAGAGTGCTTGAAATGGTACAATTCAGCACTGCTTTGCACTTAGCCAAATTAAGTGAAGCATGGCTGGTTCAAGGCACCTTTGCTGTAAAAGGATAACTTTCTTATTCCAATGAGAGAGGAAAGAGACCTGGCTGCTTCTGGCACAGACAGAAGAAGAAGTGAGAGAACAAAAAAGAGCTGAGGGAAAATGATGGAAAGAGCTTTGGAGAGCAGAGCAAGCAGTTTCTGCCTTTGCCTGGGGAGGAAGAGAAATATGAAAGACTGTGATGGTATCTTTGCTGAGGATGCACCGCTCTAACATCCGTGACAGCAGTCAGTCCAGTTTTTCCACACCTCTGGTGTAGGAAATGTAAGTAGTAGAGCAACAGCTATTTTCCTCCCCCTGAATTATTCAGTTGTAAACAACTGCCCACTTAGCTTGTGCCTAGAGTCAGTCCCGGAAGGTAACGCATACACTGTAAATCAAGCAAAACAAAAAAATCCTGCTGCCAGATTTCCTATGGTTTAAGCCGCATGTTCATTTGAGGCTTTCAGATCCTGTTGAAAGGAATGAGTGTCTCCCTTGCTTCCAGAGTAGCTGAATCAGGCTCTACTTTGCAGGAGTATATTAATGATTCACAAGAGGTGAAGTAGTAGCCAAACAGAGACTATTTGGAAAAAAACAGTTGTGTTTAAATTGTTATCATAATACACATACATGGAAATAATCAGTATTCAAAAACTTGGTTTTACCCAAATAATTAGAAGGGGTTTATTAAGTACTTTGTCTCTCTTTTTCCTTGTCTTTTCTTCTTTCCTGTCTCTGAGAGAGCTCCGTTTTCCATGCTTGCTTTCTAGATCAACTTGGGAATGATTTTCCTAGCAGTAAGCAGAGCATATATCTCATTCACATTTAGCTTATTATAAATGCACTCCCCTCAGCAGCTGGAAATAAAATCATCAACATCCAGAAACCGAGTGAAAATAATAATGGGTATCCCACCAAGAACCTGGACATAACAAAATACTATAATGCTGAGGCATTCTAAGAAGCTCTGTTAGGAGTCTCTCCTCTTTCCCTCAATGTTTATCACTGACTAGATGTTATAAGATTGCTATAAATTGAACTTGTATTGAGAAATTTTCCATGTCAAACCCTTAGGGCAGCTGATTATAGGTTTGACCTTTTGAGATTCTGTGTATTTCCCACTTAATCAGTGCTGGAATGAGTTGCTGCTAAGTAGGATCTATAGGAACCCTATGGGAAAAGCAAAGCCATCTAAAAATAATGAGTCTCTTTCCCCCTCCCTCCCCTTCTCTCATTTTTAGCTCTATTAGGCCACGATAACAGTTTTAATCTATGCTACACAAAAGCATAATATGGCATGTGGTATTTGTGTTAAATTGGGAAAAAGAAGTCTGAGAACAGCTTTTGGCAGCCTAAAATGTAAGTGAAGCTTTACAAAGTTGTTAAAAAATGGTTCACTTCCCACCTGCCCCTTTCTTTCTTTTCATACTGAAATTTGTTTGGTTGAGCTAAGGCCTCGTGAAGCTTTCAGTATTCAGTATCTGTGATTTTGATGGAGTGATTGGTTCTCTCTTTCTTGGAGAAGAATACAAAATTAGGACCATTGTCATTTTGTCTTGTCACAGTAACACCTTGTGGTTTAGATATAATCTCTCATAGTAGTTCAGTCATAGGTTCATTTCTCAGTAGTTGAGGCCTGTAGGTTTTTTCCCCTGCCATACACTTTGGTTTCTTCTCATCCTCCCCCATCTCTCTCTCCTTGACCCCCCCTCTCCTTTTACATCCTCCTCCCCCCAAAAACCACCTGTGAAACTGAACAGCATAATAGATGTAATTAGACCTTCAATAATAGGGCTGAATGGAGCAGGCAATGAGACTCCTTCTCGGGAAGCAATCAGTACATTAGGTCCCCAGGACTGAAACTGCATTTAACAAGGTTTGGGGCTTAGGGATTGTTGGTCTAGGCTTCTGCTGCTTCCAGAGGAGAAAGCCCTACCCAGAATGCAAATCTTCATTTACTATAGCTACAAAAGGGAGGAAAAAAACCATTAGCCTCTTTATTACACACATAATGAAGCAAACTGTATCTGTTGATATATTTTTTCCTGAGTAGTAAATCAACTGTTCACAAATGCTAGTGAGCATAAATATAGATTTAATCTGCACTTTCAAACCATTTCTTGGGGTTATTTTCATCCATCCATGGAAGAAGAAAGCCTTAAACTTTGTCAAACTGACACTAGCGTTTTTCCATGCAGATTTAATGATTCATCTAATAAAGTTATTGAAGATACAGTTCCTTTTGATGGGAATGTAGATGTGGCAAAGTTTACATGTGGTTTGTTGATTTATGTTCCTAACCGTGTAGGATGGTAATCACATGAAAAATTTACCTTTTTAAAATTAAATTCTCTCATCATTCTGATCTTATCCCTAGCTAGCTGAACTCTCTATCTCCATCCAATTTCCCTTCCATAACAGGATGTGGTGTGTGCCCTCATGTAATTTCTTTAGCTGTCATTTGTACGAGCCTGTACTTTCTTATTTCAATCACCTTTTACCCTGACCTTGGCATGTATGGAGAATAAACAGAGGATTTCCATCCTCAGTCAGGGTCAGATCTTTTGCACAATGTAGGACAGAGATAGGGAGAAGGTGGTAAAGTCGGATACATCCAAAAGCAGAGGGATGTTTCTGAGGTCATTGTTCACAGAAGGGGAGGAGAGAGAAAGGCTTATAAACCTTCATTTCCTTATCATGGCATATGTATTGAAAGCAGGCAGAGGAGGTCAGCATACTGCACCGATCTTCACTAGAAGCCTGCTGAAGTTCAGAGCCAGTGACCCACAGGACAGCTAACCACAAGCACCACACACCCAGTGTGGCCATCAGGCTGTGCTATGCCGTCCTGTGCTGTTCTGTGCTGTGCTGTGTTGTGTCACATGCATCCCTTGTCCATGGGACAGATTCAACCCACGCCTGGTACTGGAGGAACCTGCAGGCATTTCTTGCTTCTCACTGCCATAACTCCTCCAGCATGATCTTGCCCTTGTCAACCAAAAGTTAGAGTTCTTCTGAGAAAATCTTTAGGAACAGAGTTGGTTTATTGTAAGGAAATTATACATGACCTGAAATGATTGAAAGGGAGAGTTTCTCTGCATGGACAAGAACGTGCTGTATGCGGCACACCATGGGAAAATACACCAGCACTCTGCCTTAAGATGCATGAATGTGGGGTGCCCAGCAACTGAAGAGTTGTAAGCTGATACTTGCTACTTTTATTCTTCTTCTTTTTCTGTCTTATTAAAGCAGTTAGTAAGTTATTAATTTGTTGTTGACTCTTTCTTACTAAGATACAGAAAGACCCCTCTCTCATCTCACCCTACCCCCACTGCATGCCCAGTGCAGAACACTCAGAGTTATAAACCTTTACAGGCTGTCCTCCTCTGTGAAAAAAGAGTTGTGAGATATACCTGATTGGAAAAGAGAAGGCTTTGGGTTGACCTAATTGTGGCCTTGCAGTACATGAATGGAGCCTACAAGGAAGGTGGAGAGAGACTATCTGCAAGGGCATGTAGTGACAGAACAAGGAGAGATTGGCTTCAAACTGAAAGAGGGTAGGTTTAAATTAGATATTAGTGAAAAATTCTTTGTTGGGAGGGCGGTGAGGAACTGCCACAGTCTGACCAGAGAAACTGTGGAGGCTCCATACCTGGAAATGTTCAAGGCCAAGCTGGGTTGGGCTCTGAGCAATCCGGTCTCATAAAAGCTGTCCCTGTACATGGCAAAGGTGTTGGAACTAGCTGTTCTTTAAATGTTTTCCAACCCAAAGCACTCTATGATTCTATGATTATGTTTTTGCCACCAAAACTGCTGCCTTACCCAGAGTAATTTCTTAAACCCATCGCACCTTACGGTCTTTTATTCCTCTGACACAGGCTCTCAAATTCTTTGTATTCCTTTATCAAGAAGCAATAGTTCTCACTTGTCCACCTGAAAATTCCTATTTCCTCTGCATTTCCACAAATCTTCTCTTCACGCTTGCTGCCACACATAATGTGGTCTATATTTGCTTTAGATTATGTATTTTTTCAGGCAAAGTATTAGCAATTTACAAGCTTTCTTTTTTCTTGAACTTATTTTCAACCCAAATACATTCTTTAGCAGAAGATATTTAGAGATAAGTGGCTTTATTCACTCTTTCCAAACTTTCACCAGTGTACTGCTAATACTTAGATTCAAAATTCCACTGATTATATACCATTTGCATATATGTACAATAAACCTTATACTTACTTTTGTACCAAGTTGTGGGTTTAAAGGAATATTTCTTTTTCTTTTCGGGTTTTTTTTTTTTTTCCAATTTGCCCAATTCTTAGATGTATTTAATAATTTTAATAGTTTTCTGGGATATTCACTGTGTAAACTTTAGAACTACATGTTTTCATGTTTAGAACTACAGTGTTTTCAAATCCCATAAGGGCAATGTCAAATATTTCAGGTTCTACTATTATAGTGATAATAAGGAATAATTTAAAAGTTAGGTTGCATGCAAGTGCAAGACTTAGAGATGTTTGTTCTCTCCTTTATTTAAACAAGGTCATAAACAGGAAGTTAGAAGGAAAAAAATGCACACATTTCTATAGGAGGTGGAACAGGAAAGGTTTTGTGCTGATGTTATTTTTTTTTGGAGACATTGACAATCTAATAGAGTTTTCATGTCAGGAGTCACAAAATAATCTCAGTACAATGCTTCCCCATTGTTCTACAGTATTTTCATTAGAGTCATAGATCAATACAAACTAGCCATGCCTCTTTGACACAGAATTGTCCTTCAAATCTTGCCATGTGTTTCTTAGGCCTTAACCTAACGGGTTATTTTGTGGTTATCTTTGATCCTTCTCAGTGACTGAATGAATCTGTAGCTGGATAAGACTGAAGCTCTACTGATCAACCCATTCTTGTGATACCTTGCAAAACTAGCTTGAAAGTTAACTTATATCAATACAGCAACTTACCTGGGCCCCATGGGTGAAAAGGCCTAATTGAAAGGAAGGGGATAATCAAACTGTTGGCTTTGACTACAGATAATGAGCACTGCTATGGGAGAAAATCTATTATCAAACTAACCCCAAGAGGCTTGCAACAGAGTAGCCTCGTTCTACATGATTAAAAGCTTTCTTTCAAATCCAGGGGACACATCTCATTCAGAGACATCAGAATTACAAAGGTGCTTCTAAAGCTGTGGTCGATCAACAACTCTGATATAAAGTCCCTAAACTCATGTTGACTGTATGAAATTAATTTGGCAGGATCAAGGAGATAAATGGCTTTCAGATGACTATAAAATTGAAACATCAGCTCTGGAAGTGAAACAAGGTCTCAAGTACTACAAAAAATTAATATACTAAATGAAGTTGATAGTTACAGGTACAGGCATTTTTATACGAGTTCAGAGCAACAGTTCACCTTTCACCTGTTGATAGAAAGTGCTGAATGCTTAAGGGATTTGGGAAACTCCATCAGAGGTGATCCTCTCAGCTACAGAAGTGTCAGTGGACAATACCAGCATTGTTATAGTAGTTTGGTTGCAACCACATCTAAGTTAACTAATGTGCAGCTAACTTTCTCTGTCCTCCTTGTTTCAGCCTTCCACTGAATTTTGTGTGTCTGAATTACAATGCTCAGCTTTAGTATTTTTTAAAAGTATATATAATAACAACGTGCTTGTAAGAAAGAAAATGTAGTTCTAATGTTGAGTGCAATGAACAAAGGGAACTGCTTTTTAGTTTACTTGAGACAGAGTTGTTTGTGAACAAATTGATTTTATTTTCTCTTCTGAGTGAACTGGGAACCCTAAGTTGGCTGTACAATGGTGAACTGTTCATATTAGTTAAATCTATCATAAGAATTCCTTGACTGGATTTTAGGTTACATGTATGGTACCTTACTTATGACAAAATTCAGTATTTCCATGTGCGTCACTTAACACACATGTTAATTTCATAGCAATTTGGTGTATCTTCAAGTGTAGAAATCAAGCATAAACTTATAGTTGGCAGCAAATTTTTAAATACGAGCTGGTGGGTTCACCTTCTTTGGCTGCCAGGTGCCTGCCAAACCAGGCTATCACTCCCCTTACTTAAAAGAACAGGGGAAAAAATTCTGAAAATAGAGGGGCATGGGTTGAAAAAAGAACAGAGAGATTCCAGAACACTCTGGAATTACTGTCATGTGAAAAACAGATTTCAGAGAATTATGGATTGCTTTGGGTTGGAAGAGATCTTAAAGGTAACCTAGTTTCAACAGCCCTGCCATGAACAAGGACACCCTCAACTATGCAATGTTGCTCAAAAACTTGTCCAGCCTGGCTTTGAACATTGGGTGAGACACTCACAGCTTCTTTGGGCAACCTGTTCCAGTGCTTTACCACCTCACAATAAAGAATTTCTTCCTAATATTTAACCTAAATCTACTCTGCTTCAGTGTAAAGCCAAGTGTAAAGCCAATTGCTCTTGTCCTGTCACTGCATTCCCTTGCTAAATGTCCACCTCCAGCCTTCTTCTTGTGCTGTTTTTTTCTGGGGTATGGTTAATTTTCTTCCCAGTGACTGGCATGTTTTGGATTTATGCTGAACACAACATTGATGTTTTTGTTATTGCTGAGCAGGGCTTACACAGACCCAAGGCCTTTTCTGCTTTTTGTACTGCCACTGTGGTGGGGGGGTTGGGAGTGCATGGGAAATTGAGAGGACACACAGCCAGGACAGGTAACTCCAAATGACCAGAGGTATATTCCAGACTATATGACATCATACTCAGTACGTAAATTGAGAGAGAGAAGTAGGAAAGGGGACTGTTTGGAGTGATGGAGTTCTTCTTCCTGAGTAGCTGCTACATGTGATGGGACCCTGTTCTTCTGGGGATGGCTGAACGCATGCCTGTCCATGGGAAGTAGTGAAAGAATTCCTTGTTTTGCCTTGCTTGCATGCACAACTTTTGCTTTACCTATTACACTGACCTTATCTCAACCCACGAATTTTTGGCTTTTACTCTTCCTAATTTTCTCTCGGATCCCAATGGTGGGAAAGTAAGTGAGCAGATGTGTGGTGGTACTTGGTTGCTGGTTGGGATTAAACAATGACACTTGCAGGCCCTCTCTAAGTACTGGAAGGTTTCTGGAAGGTCTCGCCAGAGTCTTCTGTTCACCAGGCTGAACATCCCAAACTCTCACAGCCTGCCTTCATGAAAGAGGTGCTCCACCCCCTGATCATCCTTATGCCCTCCTCTGGACTCATTCCCACAGGTCTATGTCCTTCTCATGTTGGCGTCCACTGAGCTGGGCACAGCACTCCAGGTAGGGTGCACTGAGAAGAGGCGCAGAATCCCCTCCCTCTCCCTGCTGGCCCCACTGCTTTGGATGCAGCCCAGCAGACAGTTGGCTTTCTGAGCTGGGAGTATATATGACTGGGTTGTGTTGAGCCTCTCTCATCAACCCACGTCTGTCACCATTGAGGCGGCCATGACACAATGTTGCCTCGGACAAGGGCAAAACGCCGTTTATTCAGAGACAGTGTCTTTTATACAATTTTGTATGTTATCATTCATATTATACATTCATTGGCTGCTAAATGACTACAATAGACTCGTTGGCTATTATTTAACTACAATATATTACCATTGGTTAGCTATAACCTAAGCCTACAGGCACTCAGGAAAATAGCAGGTGCAATATGTTGCTGTTCTCTCCTTCTATTGTTTATGCTTCGTGCTTCTGCTAATCTTACAATTCCCATGGGTAAAACTGAATTCTCAGGGACACGCTGTGATTGTGCCTAAGTCGAGATCTGGGAAGGTTTCAGACCAGCAGTCTGTTCCCACAAGCATCTCCAGGTCCTTCTCGTCAGGGATTCTCTCAATCCTTTCTCTACCCAGCCTATATTTGTGCTTGGGATTGCCCTGGCCCAGATGCAACACCTTGCATTTGGCCTTGTTGAACTTCATGACGTTCACATGGGCTAACTTCTCAATCCTGTCAAGGTGTCTCTGGATAGCATCCCTTCCTTCTAGCATGTCAACTACACAACTTGGTGTTGTTGGCAATCTTGCAGAAGGTGCTCTTGATCCCACTATTCATGATGCCTGCAAAGATGGCTACCGGTGTCTGTCCCAGTACTGACCCCTGAGGAATGCCACTCATAACTGGACTCCACTTGCACATTGAGCTATTCATTGCAACTCTTTGAGTGGGACCATCAATTAGTTCCTTATCCACTTAGCAATTCATCCATCAAACCCATGTATCTCCAGTTTAGAGACAAGGATGTCATGCAGGACAGTGTCACGTGGTTTGCACAAGTCCAGATACATTTGGGGAGAAGAATTTATTTAATTGCCAATCAAATCAGACTAGAATGATCATAAACAAGAAAAAAATCTAAAATACGTATTTCTCGTCCCCTCCCCTCAAAATTCTATGGGAATTGACCACTGTGTGAGGTCATGGTCAATGTAACATGTACTTGAAATAGAAAAGCATACACACTATTTCTTCTTTTTGTGCCTTGCTGTCCCTTCTGACTCACAGTACTGTGACAGGCACCAAGAAGAAGAAAGAGGTACAGGTCCTTCCTTTCACGTGACTGTCAGGGTAGAAATCATGAACTGTGGGAGCACAAATTTGCACAGGCAGCAACAAGTGTAGAGTGAAAAGTACACTAATGAGATGTGTTGAGTTTGCATGGCAAGGTTATGGTACATAGGAGGGCTACAGGGTGACTTCTCTGAAAATCTGCCGGAAGCTTCTCCTTGTCCGACAGAGCCAGTGCCAGACAGTTCCAAGACTGAGCCGCCCCTGGCCAAGGCTAAGCCCTCATCAAAGTAGTTCTTCCTCTGGGAAAATGCATTTAAGAAAGGAAAAATGTCAGTGCCAAAGGGGAGGGAGGAGTTCTGTTCAGGAACTGTGGTGCCGAGCATGGTGAGGCAGCTGTTCCCCTGCAGCCCTTGGAAATCCATAGCGGAGCAGAGATCCACCTGCAGCCCGTGGAGGACCCGAGAAGGTGGATGTGCCCAAAGCAGGCTGGGACCTCATGAGAAGCCTGTGCTGAAGCAGGCTCCTGGCAGGACCTGTAGCTGTATGGAGACAGGAGACCACGCTGGAGCAGGTTTGCTGGGTTTCGTTTGTGACCCTGTGGGGGACCCATGCTGGAGTACACCATGCCTGAAGGACTGCACCGCTTGGAAGAGACCCATGCCGGAGCAGTTCATGAAGAACTGTAGCCCATGGGAAGGAGAAGGACTCATTTTGGGGAAGTTTGAGGAGGACTATCTCCCATGGGAAGAACCGCAAACTGGAGCAGGGAAAGCAGTCCTCCCCCTGAGGAGGAAAAAAGTATAAACAATGTGTGGTAAGTTAACCGTAACCTCCATTACCTGTGCCTTGGCACAGTTAGGGGGAGGAGTTAGAGGATTGGGAACAAAGTTGAAAACTGGGAATAAAAAGGGAAAGCTAGGCAAAGGTATTTTTAAGATTTGGTTTTATTTCTCATTATCCTTCTCTGATTTATTGATAATAAATTCAGTTAATTTCGCCAAGTTAAATCCATTTAATCCATTATGGTAATTGGTGCATGATCTCTCCTCCTCCTTTTCTCAGCCCACAAGGCTTTTATTTTAAATTCTCTTGCTTATCCAGCTGAGGAGAGAGAGTGATAGAGCCACTTTTGTAAGCACATGACATCCAGCCAGGGTCAACCTGAGGAAATAACACAGTTAACAGATACCTTCGTATGTAGAAAACAGAAGAGAAATTTGCAAGAGGTAGAAGATACTAGGATGGTAGAAATAAATAGAGTAAAATTTAAAAGCGAGTCAGACAAAGAAAAAAATACTGAACATAAGATTATGGAGAAGCCACCTAATTTGAAAAATAAGAGCCCTCAGTTTTAATTTTAAAAGATAAAGAAAATAATTCTAATAAAAATGAGAAAAAAAAGCATGACAGATAGTGTGTAGAACAGCTGCATTGCACTTTGCTCCAGCTTTTGTTGGATGCTTAGAACTAAGATTTACCGTGACATTATGTAAGGTTACACCTCATGTCAAGGTTTCTGAGTGTGATTTGCCATTTCTTTCAGCTCTTACAGTGAAGAATCATTTCTAAAATCAGTTCTGGTTCTCTTAGTTGCCCTTTAAATACCAACCGTGAAAAATTAAAACAAAGACCTTGGGATCCGTTAAATAACCACAGATTTTATTTCTTATTAACTCCGTACACATATCTAATGCAATTGTGAAATGTAAATTTGGTTTGTGAAATGTAAATTTTGCTGAGAAAAATAGCACAGTAGTACAACCGGGTGAATTATAGTCAGCCAGCTCCTGGATCAGCACATCGCTTGCTTCTGACACCACAGTTTCAAGGGTGCTTTTAGGGATTTGCCTGCTTAGATAGACAGGTCTCATCACTCGACTTTTGCAAACAGTTTTACTATGAATTGCAAGGGGAGCTTATGGTAGGTCTATAGCAGGGAGAGAGGGAGGAAAGACAGCTCCCATTTAGAAGGCGTGGGTATGTGTCATGGGTTGACAGGTTCTGTAGTGAATTTCACCTTCCAGGTCCTTTGGACATGGAAAGGGTGAATCATGTTGAGAAACGCCCTCTGCGAGGTCCAATATTTAGGGAGTCAGGATGCTTGAAACCTCCTCTTTTAGCTTCCGGCTCTGAACAGGTAACAGGGGGAAGCAGGGAGCTCGTGCCGGGCCTGGCCCAGCCGGGCTCCTCTCCAGGTGTGGGCCTGGCCAGCCCCCCGCTCCCCGCAGGCCGGGCCTGGCCCCCTCTGACCATCTGCAGGGCTGAGTCCCCCCCCCCCAGCCTTGGGCCGGTGAGTTCAGCCCGGTCCCTGCACCGGCCGCCGCCAGGCCAGCCCAGGCCCTGCCATACTGGCCGCAGGCAGGGCCAAGCCCCCACCTCCGGTTGTCTCCAGCAGCCCCCCCTCGCTCGGCCCAGCCAAGTGGAGGAGGCCCCTGCGGTCCACCACCACCCCCAAGATCTTGATGTAGCCAACATGGCGTGGAGAGTGGGGCCCCCCTCCTCCTCCTCTCCCTCCTCCACCTCCAGCCATTGCCCAGGCCGAGATCACATGACCATCCACCGGCCCGGGCAAGATGAACCCTTCAGACACTNGTGCCCAGGGAAGATAAGCCAAAAGAGAGCTTTGCCCCTCAGAGGAAGAGGAAGACCTTTGCTCCCAGAGAAGAAGATGATCTCCAGAGAGATGAAAAGAACCATTGCTTTGTATTAGAACAGCTCACCCTTAACTCTGTAGCCCATAAGTTGACATGGCCCACGAAAGCAGCTGTGGGAAGGCTGCAAGGTGTGGGAGGGACTTTCACAGGGGTCAGATGCTGTAACCCCGGGCAGCTGATTCATTGTGATGCTGAAGCCATGAGAAAACTGTTTTCTTGTGGAGAAATCTCCATGGTATGACAAAAGAGAGACTTCTCTCCCTAAGTGAACTGAAGAAAGGTTATTCTAGAGGTGGTAAACTGACTGAGAAACATCAGGTTTTGTGTCTTTGCACTGCCAGTGAGGAAATATCTGAAAGAAAAGTTTAGGGGGAGGAGAGGTTTTCTGAAAGTTTAATCTAATTATTTTTTTTCTTTCTTTTATTTCTGTTAATAAAACTTTCTTTATATTCTTTAAAGGTTGAATCTGCTTTGCTTCTCCTAATCCTTATCTCAAAGAGGGAAATGC
This sequence comes from Cnemophilus loriae, assembly GCA_013397755.1. Taxonomy (NCBI): domain Eukaryota; kingdom Metazoa; phylum Chordata; class Aves; order Passeriformes; family Corvidae; genus Cnemophilus; species Cnemophilus loriae. Next base: position 351,757 of record VZTF01009085.1, on the reverse strand, counting down.
TCTGGATGTTAGGCCCAAGCTTAAACAACTACACTTAAATTGGCTTGGCTAACTCAAACCACTACAGTATGCTTCGTAGATGAATGAGGGTAACTTGTGACTTGCCATCTTGTACTATTGATTTCATGGGTACATTTTGAAAAACTGCTGGACTTGCATCATGTTTTCCTTGACTGTGTGGCACTGAAACACAAAGCAGAAGAGGCCTTGTTACTGTGCTGCTGTGTGATGGGTAAGTATCTGAGCCAATAATCAGTCATGTGGTAGGCTGGGTAGAAAACTTGAAGGTATTCAGTCCGTAAGAACTTCACTGAACTGGAGGCAGGCATATACCAGCATTCATTGGATGTTAGGGAAATGAGCACTCCGTGGGCTGTGCATCAATGCCCATCTTTGCATACTGAAAGACAGCAGATGATATTCAGAACCTACCAGATTTAATTGGAAATTCTTAATTGATAGTAAGAGAAGCAGGATTACTGACATGATTACCATTCTTTTTTGAGCTTTGTGGTTGGTCAGGCTGTGAAGGATAAACCACTTTTGTGGAAGGACTGTGTTTTGCCCAGAGACAATTAGAGATAGTTGCTCTAATCTTGTTGTGTCTTGTGTTCCTGGAAAAAAGCGGTGCTTAATTTTTCTCTGCAAATGGAGAACAGAAATATTATTTTCCCATTATCTGTCTGCAAATGAAAAAACCAAAATCCCAGAGCTGTCCCCCTGCTAAATCGTTTTGGTGTTCTCATCAAGTTGTGAAATATTTCATAGACTTATACTTTTAATAGTCATCTCAGGATAAAGAAAAAAGAATCATTTGACTTTTAAAAAGCTTTGAGAGGAAAAATATTCCAATTTGGAATACAAGTTAATTAGTCCAAGGTTGAAAGATTCAGTTTAAATAATGAACTGCAAATCCCTAAGAAGTTTGAGCCATATATTTTAACTTGTTCTTGTGATCATCTGGCTCCAAAACTCTTGATTTTCATCATTGGAAAAACCTAACTTCATGTTAAAAATTAAAATCTGCAAGTAAGACAGTCTCAGCAGTTTCATGTTCATCTTTTGAAGGTGTGCTTGTTTACACCAAAGGAGGCACTGTTTTTATCAGCTAATTTTTCAACATATAACTAGATAACATGCATTGACAATACAAACATCATTATCTAAAACGTAAACAAGATGTCTGTATTTAATATCAATCTACTAATAACAAAGGAATTGCCTTACTTAGGTACTATTTAAACAGATTTTTCCAAAGGTTTTAGATATTTTGAGCTGTAATTTAATAGTTTTAGTTATGTCTGCTATTATACACAAGCTACTGTATCTTTTAATTTTATTGGAAATCAAGAGAATTTCCTTATGGTAATGGGCAATGTTCACAATTTTCTGGATTGAGAGGAAAGGATGAGGCAGCGATAGGGATAGCAAATCAGCTAATAAATCAGAATCTGCCTGAAAAGCATGGAAGGCTGGGGTGAGCAAATACAAAATGACAAAATGAAGTTAAGGAATACAAAATGAAAAAAATGTCACTCTTTGGTAAATGTATTGATCATGAATATTAAACACACAAATATCATTGGGGACTGCTGGTGCTCTTCACACTGCTACATGTTTGCCTGCAGTCGATTCTCGCAAGAGACTACACTGAACCTTCTATGTTCAGTGAGCAAATGAGTTCTCAAGGATATTAATTTCAGACTCTTAAGAAAGGCTAAACCATGTTTCTAGTGTCATAGAGGACATATAAACTTGTGTATTGCAATTAATTTACTAAAATTTTAAAAGTTTGGAGAGCCTTATTAGGTGACAAATTTAATACTAAAAGATCAGGTCAAAAATAAGAGAAAAGACTATAAGGATAACTTTTTTTATAAAGTTTTTCTGTATCAGTTTCAGCAGCTCTTTCAGCAATCTCTTTTTCTCAGGTAAAAATAAATGTAACAGAGTAAAAGAAAATAGAAATAATCAAAGATAATTGATTGAGATGGTGATGATATTTGATGTTCTATCTAATTAACATCTCTGGTATTATTTGTTTTAATTCTATTTTCTGCCTTCAACTGAAAGCTGTGGGCAAGTTTTTCTCCCGAAAAATTCAGCATCTTTTTTTTCTTATTCTGTTTTAGTTTCTGTTATTTTATGGATAAAGACACATTTTAGAATTTCAATTCTTCTGGGAAACATTTCTTTTTTTCTTTTTTTCTTTTTTTCTTTTTTTCTTTCTTTCTTTCTTTCTTTCTTTCTTTCTTTCTTTCTTTCTTTCTTTCTTTNTTCTGGTGGAGCATGGAGTGTTCCCAAGGACCAATTTCCTTCCTTCCTTCTTTCCTTCTTTCCTTCTTTCCTTCTTTCCTTCTTTCCTTCTTTCCTTCTTTCCTTCTTTCTCTTTCTCAGTGAAATAAGTATTGTTATTAGTGGGGACACTTGGTTGCTATTTTAATATAAATAACTACTGAAATAGCCATTTTATGTTTATCCTGACCTTTGAACAAGGTTATCCCAATTTTTGAAAACCGTGTGAAATACCTCCCAGAAGAAATGAAGATTAAATTTTTCACAGAAAATTCCAGCTTCAGTAGGTTGCCAAGGTTTTATACACCTGGAAAGAGTATTTTAGTGACTGGAGAGTTTAGCAGTCTTATGTAATGCCTACTTTGATAGTTATATTGAAAGTTCCTTTTATTTCAATTTGTGCAAGACTGGGTGCTGTCAAAACTTCACAAAATTACTACTAATGAATAATATTCTTTATAAGTATGGGCTATTTTGTTTGTTTGTTTGTTTGTTTTTCAAAATTACTTCACTCTAAACTCTGCTCTGAGATTGTTATTTGCAGACAATGGCCTTAAACAACTTTAAATGAACAGTTCTGTACTTCTTAAAAATTCATATGTATCTGTTTTTAATAGAAAATTGTTTTACAGCTCAAATGTAACAAAAAAAATATTTGGCTTTGTAATTTTGGCATGTTGATGATGTGCAGTGAATTATGTTCATAAAAATTTTCAGCGACTTCAAGTGCACTAGCCTTCCCTACTCTTCTGCATTAATAGTCTGAGTCATTTGTCCTTTGAGCTGTGCATACAAATGCGCCAGCTACATGATCTCTGGTATCTCAATTACAGGAAGATTTCTTAGTTAGCTATGCTATATCATCAAAACCTAATTCGTGTTTCAGAAGAGTGAGGAGTAATTCCATTAGTGTACTTACTAATTCCTCTTCAGGGGAAGGAAAATTGTATGGTATTTGTGACCAAGCATGTCTTACAGTTTTACAATGCAAATCCATATTTTAGTTATGACTTCAACCTTGACCTGAGAGTTAAACCCAGTGTTTTATCCATTTAATCTCTGAAGCCTGAAACAGGATGCGCATGTGAAATAGATGTTTGGAAGTAAGTTTTCTCTGATTTGCATACTGCTGTATTTGTAATTATTTTTGTTTGACATGGTACAACTGCAAGTAGCATAAAATCAAAGGCAGTAAACCAGTAAATTGTTTTGCTGCTTGTCTGTTAGCAGCATGCTAAGAATCCTAGAGTCATTAGTAGGCAAACTAATACGAATTTTAAGCTCCAAACCTGAAAACAAATTTTCCTTATTCCCGCCCCCACTTTTTATGTTTTAATGTAGATGCTGAGTTTCATGCCTTCCTTTTCATTCTTTGAAATTTGTTCATCCCATTTAATACACTTTGGAAATGGTTTTCAAGCTCGTCAAAAGATTTGTTAGGCATGGATAAAAAGTCAAGCTTGTTGACTTCTGGAGCAAGTAACAAAATCACAGATAGTCTTTTTCTTGGCCAATTTTCTCAGTTCTGCCATCAGTGCAATTATCCACAATCAAGAAATTTTTTTATATAGAAAAGAGGGTTAGAAAGTTAAAGTTCAATCTATGAAATATGACTGGTTTAAATGCTTCTTCATCAGCCCCTCCCAAGCAGTTATTTTCAATATCTTGAAACACTTTCATATTTTTGCAGTTCTGGAGATGCTCTCAGACAGAGTATTTTGGTGTTTAGTATTGTACTTTTAATTTTTAAGCTGGTTTTCCAGAGCAAACACAAAAACTGAGAGATCCCTCTTCCTATTCACAAATAGGCTTTTGTGCCAAAAAAATGTTAACATACGGGGGATTTTGGTTAATATACCTTTTAATTTTAATATGTACTTCCCTGGTGAGATAATGTTCCCACTGTTAGCACTGTAACTTCACTGCATACTAAAACAGCCTTTATTGTGCTGGATAAGCAGGCCAATCTCCTTTTAGATTATATTTGTAGATTTACATTTTTTTCTCCGTTTTCTTCGACTGTGATAGATCAGCTAGGTGAAAGCAAATGAGATTTTTCATTATTCCTAATAATGGAGTGTAACAAACTTGTGATCAGCTTTAAAAGAATTTGATAGGTTCTTATATAAGTTTCCACTTCATATAACAAGTCTGTTGCCAAAGTTTTAAATGAAGAATGTGCTTAAATCGGACTGAAGATGCTTAGGAACATAACAACTTATATAACTGCTGTTGGGCTCCTTACGTAATTTTTCTCTTAAGAGGGATAATGCACTTCAAACAGTAGCAATTACTCGCATTTTGAAATAGTGTAGTTACAGGGGGACAGGTCTAAATGCTCAAGTCCTCACTCTTTTACAAGTGAAACCCTTTTTGTCACTAAAGATTAAATATATGATTGAAACTGAGGGAAAAATATCTTGTAGTCAAGAGCATCACAGTTCTTTAATTACTGTAGATGACACATCCATCCACCCTTGGTCACTTAAGTACATAATGTAATATGTTCTTAATGAGACATTTAATCAGAGATATTAAAATTTCCTATTTTCGCAGTTCAAGATTTTAATTGATTTAAATTGAAAAACAGAAATGTCGAACGTGAACTATAATGTCACCAAAATTATTCTGGATTTTGCCTTTTGCCATCTTGCTACGGAAGACTCTCTTTGAAAAGACAGTTGAACAGAGTTTGTTTTAAGCCAAGTTAGGAGATGATACTACTATACATTTTCACTAACTTTAGTAGTATTTTGTAATCATTATCTTTCCCTTGCATGTGTTGCATTTAAAATGCAAATTGAGGTTCATATCAATATTTCACAATTCTGGTGAAACAGTAACTATTTATGTTGTTTTTCACATAATTCCCCTCTTCTGTCATCTTCTCAACTTCATCTCATTTTCAGTGTACAGCAGTATAAGTGTTATCTCAAAACTATCTTCTGGTCATTACTATTTTAATTTTAATTTGACTGCTAAGACTGTGTGTAATTTGACTACTTCTTTGATCTGAAGATTGAAAACTGCAAGTCCATTTCTGAGGAAGAATTTTTGAAAACATTGCTCTGGGATTCTATATTTTATTGTGGTTTATTAACGGCAACCTGAGTCTACGTATTTATAATGTAGGGGAAATATGTTGTTAATTTCGTTCTGTGTCAATCCAATGACATGGCAATGATCAAGAATTTTTACTATTTAATGACCGAAGATAAAGTGATGATTCCACAGATACAGCAATACATAACTCTGGGACTGCACATACTGTAACTACTGGCCTAGTTTCAAGACAGTAGTATTTACAAAAAACAGTGTATAGTACATGCATTTTCCTAGGAGTTAAAAAGAGGATCTAAAAAACATGTTGAAATTTCAAATTTTTAATGAATAAAATTAATCCATTTTTGCTAGTGAAAAATAAAAAATAACTTTGAGTATAAACATTTTGTTTTGTTTAGATTTTTACCTAAAAATATTATTTTCTCCAATATTAAAAAAAAAAAAAGGAAGTAGATCCCTTCAGACCAGCCATCAGAACATTTAATCTATTTGATTTTTAAATGAAAATTCCTTTAGTTTTTGATGACCAGATATTTTCAACTGCGAAACAAAAAGTTTAGTGCTGATGAAAGCACCTGAGAATTTCTACCCAAACATATTTTTATGCCCTAGAGTGACTTTCAACAATAGAAATAAAGAAGAAAATTGAGGGAGTAAATACATTGATATTTTCCATGATGAAAAAAATTCCCAAATAAATCTCAGCTATAGATTAGTACGCTTTAAATCAAATGCATTTGAAGACAACTCTCAAAACCCCAAAACTTGATGTTTTGAGTTACAATGACAAACGCTGTGGCATGTTTATTTCAGTTGATTCTGTTGATGAGAAGTTTCACACTTTAACTAGCTGCAAACTTTGACGTCCCTAATCACTGAAAATGAATTAATCATGTAAGATCAGTTTTTGTATCCAAAACTTAATGGTTTAAACTTCATTTTTATTTAAAGGCCAAGAACAAAATTATTTCTGTTTTTCTACTAAGGAAGAGAGAAATCTGGATTTTTGATCACTGGAAAAATATGAGAATTCATTATAAAGATCCTCATCAATTGATCCAGCATTTTGAATTCAGTAGTTTTGAACTTTGCCAGAGTGTAACAGAGTATAACACAGTTTGGACAATTGACCTTTGTATACAGATTTTGGTAAATCACAGATTTATTGAATATCTCAAGTTGGAAGAGACCATAAGGACTCAAACACCCTGAGCTTCAGAGGGCTACCTAAAACTGAATGATATGACTCAGAGCATTGCTGAGATGATCCTTGAACTCTGGCAGTCACGATGCTGTGGCCACGTCCGCAGGGAGCCTGCTCCAGGGACAGACCAATCTCTCAGTGACAAACCTTTTCCTAATGTCCCATATGAACTACCAGACAATCTGCCTGTGTCACCTTTTCTGTTTCTATGCCAGATCTTGGACTGAAGCTGTGCTGGCAGGTATTTTCGTTGTGAAACAGATGATATGATAGTTGAAGGGCTGTGGAACGCTGAGGGATTATTTCTCAAGTAAACCTGTGCACTGAGTCAGTCTGCAGTCACACAGGACCCCTGCAAGAAATCAGTTTATGATTTTTCCCAAATGTATTCACTATTAATATTTATACTCCTTTGTCAAAAGTAGTTTTGCTGCATGTAGTGACAATTAAAAATCTACCCTTGATTTTTCTTCACTGTATTATGTTGCGAGGAACGATGTCTTTTCAGTGACTCTCTGAGCAAAGTTAATTTATCTACCCAGCTAGAACTACCTGTGTTACCAGCTAACTTCCTTTTTATGTACTTTGAAGTTGTAGCACCTACATTTATAAAAGCAAGTAATTGACTAGGAAAAGGTAAGAAACTGATTCTTAATTTTATCTCGTCCCCCTCCAGAAAAGTTCAGAAAATTCTTTGACTATAAACTTTTGAGTTATTTCTACCTTTTCTCGCCATATGTTTTCTACAGTTCAACATTAATTTCTTGACTATCTCTCCCTTTATATTATTCACCCTGTTTGGAACAAGTTGGAATTATGCATGTGCCTCCCCTTTCCCTCAATGCTCTGAAGAATCTGCTATAATATATTGCTTTAATCTATCTATTTTGGGTTAGAACTTCAATACTTACAACTTTCCTCCTCTCTACAGTTTTCCTTTATCTCTTTATGATTAATAGATAATCTCTAAGACTTTTGCACCAGTTCTAGAGAGTGCCAGAGAAAGAAACAGTCTTAGTGTTTTGATTCTTACTTTCTTCTGAAAAATATTTCTGTGCAGTAAAACAGTGTAATCTCCCTGAGGTTTATGGGTGATCTAATATTTCTCTCTTATCTGATACCCATTTTTCTCTGCTGAACACTGCATGTTCACTGATAACTGATATGCTTAGCAGCTGTTACTCTTGTAGCTCTTCCAGACGTTCTACCTGGCATTAAACTACAATATTGGCATGCTCTTTGAAATTTCATCTCTTTGTTGCATTCCTATTGTGCATCCACCCTTTTTTTCATTACTCGGAACTGAAAAAAATATTTTATGTAATTTAAAAGTAAAAAACAATGCAAAACAAAAACCCTCAAGAAAAACAACAACAAAATATTCTTCACAAGAGGGAATAAGCCTACATACAAAGGGGAGGGGAGGGGAGGGGAGGGGAGGGGAGGTTTTAGCAATTAGTTACATCCCTTAATTATGTTTGTGTTGCTATAGCTTAGGTGGCAAGAAATTGTGATAACAAGCTACAGCTAACAATGACACCATCATTTCACTTTTCACTTTAATTCCAAGAAATTTCACAAAATTGCAAAGACTTAAATATTCTTCAAATTTCCGATATATTTTGTTTTCCCTTGTTCAGTATACTTCAGAGAATAATAGATAAATTTACATTGGAAGGGACAGAAGGAAGATGAGCCTTGATCTCAAGATCAGATCAGGTCGCTCAGAATTTTGTCGAGATGAGATCTGGAGACCTTCATGGTGAAGATGGCATGACCTCTCCAGACCTCTACTCTACTCCTGGACTGTCCTTTTCAGGAAAATATTTCTCCTGACACCTAGTCTAAACCTCTGTCGTTATAGTTTATGTCCATCTTCTCTTGTTCTCCTGCTCCAAAAAGCTGCAAGGAACCTAACTGCAGCTCCTTGATATCCTTCCCAGAGGCACTGATGATAAATGCCTCTAAAACAATCCCTTCTCCAGGCTGAAAAGTCCTGGTCCCACAGTGTGTCCCTGAAGAAAGGCGTCTTCTCCAGCGCCTGTTCATTTTTTCTGCCATCCACAGAACTGTGTCCAGCCAATCAGTGTCCATCTGTGTCAATCAAACTGCACATAGGGTCTAGATGTGGTCTAGTGAGCACTATGTAGCAGGAAATAAACACTCCTCATAACCTATCGGACTCGTTCCTTTTCATACACTCCCAAGATTCTCTTGGCTTTCTTTATTACGAGAGCACAGTACCTAGTCCATGTTCAGTGTACTGTTTGCATTTTAATATTAAGGAAAAACAAAAATCAAATTATTATAAATGTGGTGAATAATGTAAGTCAATGGATGATTGAACTTCGGTGGTAAAGAAAAAGATCAAACTTGTATGTGTACGTGTGACTGTATGTGTACCTTATCATGCTGCCCTATTTAGAAATGGCAAATGAATACAATATTACGTTAAATGATCTATCTGCCTGAAAGGCAATAACTTCTGATCTTATATTCTCGAAATTTTGAAGTTATTTTGTCCTGAGAATACTCTTCAAATGGGAAGGCTTCTGAATGTTACATGAGTTGCAATAATTAAATGTCAGCTCAGTCTGGAATATTTTAAATATAGTATTGAAAGAAACATATCCTAAAATCACGCTTTGAAAGCTGCATCTTAGCCTACTTCAGGTTAGCCATGATATTGAATAATTTTTTACTTATTTTTAAAACAATTTGACTTTTCCTGTCTCATTCAAAAATAGTATAAAATAAAGTATGTAAAGCCATGAATTAAAAACTGTTTTAATGATATAGATTCTGTTAGAAGCCAAATTACTTTCCAGCTCTTAGCACTCCATGGAAACTGAGAATGTTATCAAACTGCAGGAACAACAGAAAACAACACCATGAAGTGTTCTAATGTGAGTGACAATAAGGTCAAAGCCCATTTGAAGAAAATTCTCATTTTAGATGCCTTCCCACTGAGTGAGAACGAAGATATTTCTAATTTTATATTTTCTCTGTGTTTCTATTTCTATGTCTACAAGCGCTTACTGAACGTGTTTGTAGTATATGTATGTAATTCACTGTGTGATAACTGTTCATTGTGTTCATAATCTTAAATAAAAGACACAGTGGAAACGATTAGTGTGAATAAATACATGCAGAAGATCCCTGATATAAACAGAAAATATTAACAGTTTAATTTCTATAAAGAAACCTGTTGTACTCAGTGTGCTCAGGGTTAATGCAGAAGGTTTTTACCTAACAACCACACAGCAGTCAAATCTCATCACCTTCAGCAGGAATAATTTATGGTTTAATCTTACATGCAGGCGTATTAAATTAGTATTACTCATCAGAACTCACTTATTAATAAAACAAGTTGAATTAGTCACCAGAGAATCATATTTGGAAATTCAATGACAATTTTACATTTTTAATAAAGGCTCAGAAATATTATTGCAGAGCAGGTGGTATGAAGAAATGTGGTCAAATTTGACATTCATTAATAATTGAAGTGTGGAACGTGACAGAGGTGAAAATTGATATTGATTTTTTCCCCTCTAATATTTGGATGAGTTCTGAAAAGTAAATAAAACGAGATAACAAGACATATCACTCACCCCGATTTCTTTGATCACCTCTCCCTGTATGCACACATACATATCACTATTTTCCTTATCATGTTTTTGAATAATTCAACATCCATAGTCTTTTCAGTTCAATGCATTATAAAACATGCTCCAGCTGAGTTTCAATCATATTAGACTGAAAGCTGAATTTTTTATGAAGGATTATTTAAAACAAAATGTGTCTTGGGCCCTACAGTCTCTGAAACCAAACAATCCTGAGAGTTCAGTGAAGAAATGTCAACACTGTAGAGAATTTTTCGATTCAAAAAATTAAAGGAATCCTGTTTGATGTATATTAACCATATCAATATTAACAAACTTCTGCTGGATTTAAGAAGTGATATGACAGTGGCAGTACTACTAGGCTTGTATTTTAACTAGATGTGAAAGCTCCAAAATACTTGTACTCACTTTGAACTTGACCTGCCTTTGGGAGAGCTGCAGCAGCACTCCTACTGATTTCAGTAATGCCAGTTTTCAGGCTCAGTTGAAGTTAGACTCTTCAGCCTCATTGGACTCTAAACATGCAAGGATGGTCACCAGCCTCTGCTGACCAATCTTCAATACACTGTAGGCATCTTCATGGAGTATATTCTGCAGGATTTACATGGCTATTAGAGGTCTGTAGTATATTTTATGCTGCATGGAATTTTGTTTCAGCATTCCACGCCTCCTTCTGTCTTCACACAGGTTTGTGGTCAAGATCTTGTTTACTAGACGTCTCTTGGTTTGCATTCTTCATCCACATGAATGTCTAGTTCCATTTTCTTAGACCGGTACTGGTCATATTAATAGGAGAAACTGACTGGAAAAGCTGGAGTCTTCCATTCCTGTGTGTTCATGAAAGTAAATTCCTTGCTACTGAAGGAAATAATCTAGTTACATATTCTGCCTATAGGTGAAAATATCACGGTAAAAAATAAAAGAAAAAAGTCACTTTCTCCAATGTTTACTGTATAGAGTGCTTCAGACTCAGTCTGGCTTCCATTTGAAGCTTTAAAATACCCACATGCATATCTACACTTCAGATTCTTTGCAATCACTCTTTCTTTTGTACAATCTCCTATAAGTTTGCATAGAACTGTGAGAAAATCCTGTTCTCAAAGACTTTAACGAAGTAATTTTCTAGATTTTATGCTATACAATTTACCTAAATAATCAGTCCACAGATTATTTTTCCATAGATTTAATTTTAATAATCTTCTTGACAGAATAATTTCTCTAGAGTTAATTTTTGAGGTAGCAGGAAATCAAAGAGTGTACTCTATATCGACTGTAAAAAAACCAAAGGCAGCTAAAAAATGCCAAAGCAGCAGTACATTCAGAAAATAAATAAACAATCAGAAGTTAAGAATGGAGGAAGTAGAAAAGCTCAAAAACAGGAGACAAAAACTGTGTCAGCTCATTAGATTTCTTCTTTTTTTAAGGATGCTTTCATGTGTTGAGATGAACATCTTTGCTCAAGGATATTGAACACAAATAATATTGATTGACTGCAGTTATTTTATGCTCTTGTGCCTTCTGTCTACTGCAAAACAAGTAACTCTTTGAAGATCCCGTTTTCTGTTAACAAAGCAAATGGATGATGCTCTAGGTTTCATTTTGTTAGAATGAATTTATATTGACTTCAATAGCCAGCATTAATGAAATCTAATCAAATAACTGAAAATGTATTCCACAAGGTATTTTCCTTTAATTAGTGAGAACTATTGCAGAAAATACGAGATGGCTGAGAATTTAAAATATAATAATTCATTATTATTATTTATTATATCTTTCAGATATTAATGTTGGAAACATAATTCCAAACTGTGAGTTGTGATCTATTTGGAATCTGCATTCCATTTCTTTGTTTTCTTATTATTATGTGTAGGTTTTCACCACAGAAAGTATGATAATAAAAAATGTTACTATTTCCATTAAAATTAGACAATAGTTTAATTGGCAACAATGAGTGGCACTACTGGGCAGGTTAAATTGTTCTTATGTGACAGACGTGGTGTACACAGAAACATGTTCTCTCATGCAAAAACTGCAGTTAGTTTGAAAAAGATGCAAATTGAAGTATTTGTTCGTCTGTGACAGTTACTGACTTTAGGTATGCTCTTCTATTAGGAAAAGCAGATTTGATAAGTGTAAGGAAAAGTAAACTGCAAAGAGGTGAGAGCACATGATTTAAGCTGATTGATCAAATTATGTGGAAAATATGTGTCCTAAGGTCATCAGTACACCATAGGCTACAATGTTTTTCTTCTCCACAGTCAAAACCTTAGGCAATTCATACTGAGCCAAAAATTCTCTAAGTACTGAGTATTTCACATCAATCACCTGAAGGACTGAACACTAAAAATAGTGATCTTTTTATCTGCCCCTCAGATCAGAATCCTATAATTCTGATTAAATTCTCAGCCTTTTGAAACCATTTGGAAAAAAACCACATGATTTTCACCCCTGAGTTTTGACAGCTTCCCCTACGTACTCCTCCATTCCCAGCTTGCTTACCTATACGTGGAATCGGAGGAGGAATTTCAGGTCTTGTCATACTTTTCTGCCCCACATTTCACAGGGTGATGTTAAGTCAGAGATCACAGCTGTGCTTTGAGAGGATCTTTTTGTTCTGTGCTCTTCTTCTTGGGAAAAAAAAAAATCAGCAGTTTAAGTATGCAGTCAGTAGAAAAGTTATGAAGAAAACTCCTTTTACTGAAATGAGTTTCACCCTGTTGCAACATTTTCCTTTCCTCTGACAACATTCTTAATACAAACATGAAAACAAATGGGGACCTCAGATTTCTTCAGAATACTTTGCTGTGATGTAAAGTGTTTGGTCTTTCTTATCCTTGATACATTGGTAATTTTGTCCAGCATTACACTACATATGTTACAAATATCACACAAGTTTATAGACATGTATGTAAGACAGGCATAGGAAAAACTGTGGGACACTTCTCAATATCTCAAGTAACTATTTCCTATTACAAGTCCATAATAGATGGATATCTATCTCAGGAGTCTGAAAAATTCTACCTTTTCACTTGGGAAAACATATATTTATTACCTTCATTGCCACTAATGCTGAAGCAGGCATCATGATCTGGGTGATATCCTTTTGAATACATGGCACCTGTAAATTTTCTATCCTTGCTGAACAATTGCTTATAAACTGCCTCAAATTGTCAGCTTGTATTAGTATTAGCCCATTGAACCTGAACTTCCAAGTAATGCCTCAGGCTATAGTTTTTTGAAACTCCTAAAAATGAAGTAATAAAGTTAATTTACAGTGATTTTGTGCAATGAAGGTTCCTTCTTCCTTATTTTAAACCTTGAACTCAGACCACTTAGTGTAGCTGCTCTTATTTTCTTTTGCCTGGTTGTGCTTAATTTATTCACTCGCGGTTAAAAATTACAGTTTTTAGGAGTTAATGTACTATCCAAAGAGAGATGAAAATGGATAGTCTAGAAGTAATAACTAGCTTTCTCCCTTTCTAGAACCCTGCATTTATGTAAAAGGTTGATTACTCCTCCCTCATATATCAAGGGATCTGACCCCTATTCCATTTCTTATCCCATTATTAAAGGGAGATTACTTGATTAAAGAATTGAGTTAGTCAACTGTTATCAAGATTTTAAAACAAAGTCTCCTTTCTTATTTCAACCATTGAAAGAAAGGTGTGGAGCTTAGTAGGAAGGCATCCTGTGAGATAGAGACAAGATATATAGATACAGTTATATAATTCCTCATGTGCTACATTGCTCGCTTTACTTTTGATGCCGTTCCACTGATTTCTCCACTGCTGAGCCAGAAAAATGGATAACAAAGTTGTAGTTCAGTATCCAAAATAAAAGTCAGAATTTTGTGACAAATGACAGAATATAAGTGAACAACAACTTAAATTTCCATTGCCAGGCAGAGCTATGTCACATATTGTGGAAAATTGTGCCTATCAATACTAATTTTTCTAGATCCAGAACCTATCAGTGCCTATTATTAAGGATCATGGAGGCATGAATGTGCAACACTGTGCACTTGCTATTAGGTTGTCAATTTTGTCAGCCTCTAAGGATCTTAGGATCTTCAACAAACAGTGAACATAGTCATTTGAGTCTGTCAGAGTTCATGCTCTTTTGGTCAGTATTTGAGGAGACAGTGTATTTCTGTGTGCTGGACATGACATTAAAGCCAAATTTTGGGCACCTGATTCTGGAGAAGAAATACTGAATTGATGGAGAATGAATAACTGGCCAGAATATTTACCTCGTAAGAGAAAAGAAGTCAATCTTTCAGAATAACTTCAGCCAAAAGTTGCAGAAAATTAATTCCTATTAAATGAGTGGCTAGATATGCAGTGTGGTTTGGAATAACCTAGAGATCACCGAACACACAAAAAATCCAGAAAATCAGATTTCTTTCTTGAATTTATTTTTTTTCTTTTAGACAAGGAGGAAAAAAGTATCCACACCACTGACAAATGGGCAAAGTATTATACTAGTTGATTTTAAAAAATATTGTTTAGTGATATATAGTTCCTTATTTATGTGGGAAATATTTACTGAAAGGGAAATAAGAGGGGTCCATTATGATCTGGTATGGAGATAAATGACCATTTTTATCTTGAGTAACTTGGTGGTAATACACAAGACTCACTGTACAGATATGACTTCTCTTTTTTTAATCAAGACAAAGACTAGAAAGTAATGGACTCTAAAATACCTAAGCTAAAAATACAAAATCATACATGCATCACTTGTGCCCATATATGTTTTTATGATTCCTGTGAGAGCAGTAACTTCACTTTTAGTTTCTGTCATATAACTTGTTTCGCTCATATTAAAAAGTAAACTGCCTTAGCTTAGTCAAAGCTGCTAATCATGCATTTGCAGACAGACATGTTATGTAACAATGGTAATACCTTCATTTGGTTCTTGTATATATGAATAGCAAGGTCTGCAGTGACCTGTATCCTGGGCAATATCCCCTGGTGTCATCTTATCTTTCACATTTTTCCAATCCTATATTAATTTCATTATGAGGTTAATATAGATAAAAGATATCTGAAAGTGAATTACAGTCATAAAATAGTATTGATTCAGTAGTGACTCCAGGATGGAGAGACACTTCTGTCGGAGGTAGCAGGCAAAGTGTACAACAAAGCAGACAAGACTTCATGAACTGCACTCACTTATTAATGCTTTTCACAGCCTGCAACAACCCAAATGGCAGAGGAGCTGGCCTTGAAGAACTACCCATCCTGTGAGTAATGCCTTCTTGTACCCATAGACAGTCTGACTACAGGGAGCAGTGTTGTATCATGGTGCAGAACAGTGCAGGCTTTGGTACGCCTGTGTAGTGGTTTTGAGTTCACCAATCCAATTTAAGTGCAGTAATTTAAATTTGAGCCTATTATTTAGGACATTTCTCTCTGTGAGATAAGGATTAGGAGAAGCAAAGCAGGCTCAAACCTTTAAAGAACATAAAGAAAGTTTTATTAACAGAACTAAAAGGAAAAAGAAAGAAAACAAATAATAAAAATTACGTTAAAGCTTCAGAAAACCTCTCCTCCCCCCTCCAAACTTCTTTCTCAGATATTTCCCCACTGCCAATGCAAAGACACAACATCTGAAGTTTCTCAGTCAGTTTGCCACCTCTAGAATAACCTTTCTTCAGTTCACTTGGGGAGCGGAGTCTCTCTCGTACTATGGAGGTCTTTTCACAAGAAAACAGTTCTCTCGTGGCTTCAGCATCACAGTGAA
>VZTF01009085.1:253290-335242 GCA_013397755.1 Cnemophilus loriae | reverse complement strand
CCCCGGCCCTTGGAGTGGGAAGCAGGAGAGGGGCTTGGCCCAGTGGATGGTAAAAGGAGGCCAGGCCTGGCCCTCAGGGAGCCAGAGGAGAGGGGAGAGGGCCAGCCAGGCCAACCCTAAGGCCTAGCCTGGCAAGAAACCTCCTCCCCGTCCCCTGTTACCTGTTGGAACGCCGGAAGCCAAAGAGGAAGTTCCCAGTGTCCAGCTCCCTAAATACTGTATCTCACAGAGGGTGTACCTTAAATGTCATTGGCCCACGACACCCTGCCACTCCACAGGACCTGGCAGGGTGAAATTCACCTAGAAACCTGTCAACCCATGAGAACCTGCCAGTATCTTGAACACAAAAATGAGATGGTTAATTAGCATATGTGGACATATTTTACATAAGAACGGAAACAACTGGGAGACAGACAGAAAGAAAAAAAAAGGGGAATATGCTCTATCCACTCCTTTATATTTTCTTAGAGAGGGTAGGATCCTTTCTCACATCAGTTCATAATTTTGTTCCTGGTCTGCACATTCCTAGTTTTGCTTCCCCTGAATGAATTTACTTTCATTCTTCATTCTGTTTCAAGTCAATCAAACTACTTTTTTTATCCATTTTTACATAAAATTACCTTTACTGGGTCAGATCAAAGGTCTACCTACATGCTGCTCTTGACAGGGAGCCTACGGAGGCGTATAAATGCAGGGCAAGCACACAACGATACTTTCCTAGCACATCTATTCTGCATAAATTCTTATTCTCTATAATTTATTGAATGCTGTGTGGCCTGTTCTAAGGTCGTGTATTATGAACAATGAGATTTTTTTTTCACCTTAGGTAAATACTTGCTTACTTGTCTTACTCCAAATTCACTCTGCCACACATACTGCTTGTTACTTTACCACAGTTGGTTAAAAATACAATTAGAGTAACTCTATACAGTCCTTACTTTCACTTCTTGTCCAAATAAAGGAAAACAAAATATACATATCCATACACTTACAGATACATTGCAATATATGCATTACGTACATCATTAATCGCCTAATAATATAATGTATTATAATGTCTCAATTTTCAATGTAGATCTAACAGAGCTCTGTATTCTTTTATAGCTGAAGGCATATTTCAAAACAACTTCCCAGTAAGAACTTCTTTCAAAGAATCAGTGGTCCTCCCAGTGTTGTTTCTATTCTCTTGATGGATGTGAGGGGAAGTTTTCCATCTTTCTCTAAATTAAACTTGCTCATTATTTTCCTCCTCTTTTTTGGACCACCAAGTGGTACAAGAACATTCTTGTCTTACTCTTTGTGTATTTTTTAGAGAGTTCTCTATAACTGAGTTCCGGTGCAACTTGTAGGCATTTTTCTCTTCTACTGAGTCTAACACATGGAGAGAATCTTTCCCTCCTCGTCCTGACATCAACCTATCCTTGAAGAGTCTTGATTTCTCAGCCATTTCTAGCTTGTGCTACCAAATGAGGCTATGAAATCTCTTTTTGGCATTGCAATTGTGCAGGAACGACCAGGCATAGGACAATAATAAATTCATCTTTTCAGTCCTTCCTAGGATAGATTTTTAGCTCTTCTTATTTGACAATTTTTCCAGTGAAAGCTGTGAGCTCAAGAAATAGGATGTGTCTTGAGAAAAGCACATTGTCAAGAAAGGGAAGGAGTAATGTATCCAAAACTCTTTAAGTCTGTTGACTGTCTAGTCACAATCATTTAAACACTTTTCCATTCTACCTTCCACCAAAGGCCAAATATTCTATTGTGCAGATAAGACTTTATACCTAGAAACCCTGACATAAAAGGACTACTTAGACTCCCTAACCCTTGTCAGAAATGCTTTTCCACACTCCTGCTTAATCTACATTAAATTGCTGATATATTCAGGAATAGGTCAGTATCAGTATTTTTGTTTGTTTGCCTTGGAGTTGATGAATATTTCTACCTTCATTTCTTGGGAGGTATGCATTCACTCTCAAAATGAAACACTGCATTTTCCTGCTCCTTGAAGGTGCTTGCTTCTTCTCAGAGAAGAGAAGGCAAGAAACTTTTTGTTGTCTAATTTTGCTGTTTGGGGATTCCTTCCTCAACCTAAAAAGATGAAAAAAAAGTATATGTGGTGCATGGTGCAGTAAAAAGGAGGAAATAATGACACTCAGGTGTTGAAGTATTTAACACTAAAGCATTGGGTTGTTCTAGACGTCATTAAAATTATCAGAGTGTAGGCAACCAAGAGCATAATATCATGCATCATACGTTATGTTGCAAATAGTATTGTTAAAACCTGAAGATTTTGGGTTTATTTGGCATGTCTTCTATCTCTTTGAGTTCTTTATTTTAACACTGTTAACAACTTAATATTGCAAGTCACATCTTATCAAGGAGCTCTACTGTATGAATGTGCCAAGACAATTAACTTCATTAACTTTTTATTCTTTCCAGATTAACAAAACAAGTGAGTAAGAAATGAAAAATTAATTGTAATGTTGTTTGCACTTCCTTACACTACGCAGAAATTGAAATGAAGCAGTGAAAATAATGGATTGTGTGGTTCTGATAAAGTATAGTTGGCTAAGTAAATCTGTGTAGATTAATTCGTGTTGCAAGCCAGTTGTTAAAGTGCTTCAGTGCACCTCTAGTGATGTTAGTGGTCTTAGCTCTTGCCACCTAGCTAATACTTTATTTGGCTTTTTCAAATGTCTATGCTACAGATCCTAGTACAGAAAGAGTGTTCATATATCTCCAGGACTGTAGGTAATTTGTGATTATAATGGGCATGCATGGCACTGTTTTCTTGCTATTTCCCCTGCTCTGCACTGCTCCTAGAAATTGGATATGTGATAATGTCTCTGTGAAGACATTGGCGAAATGAAAATTTGGCTAATACCTCTAAGGCTCTTATACTGTTAGTACACAATATTGTTTACAGAATTACTTTTCCACTTATAACAGGAAGTCAGTAATTGTAGTTCTGACTTGCACTGTAAATGTCTTCATCTGTCCTTTCTAAAAATAAGTTTGATTGGCATAAGAAAAAACAAAGTTATACTTTGACAGTTTTTCATACACCTTTCTATTTTATCTGCATTTTACTAATAATACAAGAGAATTAGACTTGGAATTAGTGACAGTTCATGAAATATGTGAATCTCTTGGATTATTGTCCATCTCTGTCCTCCATTGTCATGTCATTACCAATATCCCTTATACCTGTTCTAAGGGTTATAGAATGGTATGAATGAGAGTATGAGTGTTTTGAATTTGCAAACCAATAAACTAGCCAGACTGCAGGTTAGTGAAGAATTCCCTCTTATCTTGTATTCAGCATTTGGGTACTGAAGCTAACATGAGAAAAGAATTCAGCACAATAAAAATAGTGACTGCCACTGCCATAACATAAAGGGCAGTATACCACAACACTGCAAATGATATAATGCGTGTTCCAAGAACAGAGACAGTCAAATGTCTTAACATGGGCTTGATGCATGGGCATAGGCAACAGGCATTGGTTTTGTTTCTTAAAAATGCTAAAATATAGTTTGTAGTCTGTTGATTGCTCATATAAATAAAAGTATTTGATACAATTTCCAATTTAGCTTCATTCCAGGAAATAGCAACCTGATACTGAATTAGTTCAGAAAAGAATGCCCCACTGCCAATATTGTCTGCAGTAAGGCTCCCTGTTTGTCTCCGAATGCATTTTTAAGAGTTAATCAGCTATACCTATGATTCAGATTAAGAGTCTGATATAGCAACAGCCTGAGTTATTTGGTTCTTTTATGTTAATCTTGTCTTAAAAAAAGGTTGAGGTCTAAATAGTTAAAAAGTTTAGTTGCGTTATAAGGCTCAATATATGTTTGATTTGTAGGAATGTCAGTTTTTAAAGTCTTTGCTTTCAACAATTTAAAGTACATTCAGTAAGTAACACCTTCTTAGATGAATACCTAAGACACACGCAATTTCCAGCAGGGCTTTACACCAGCATTACTTTAATACGAGGTATAAACTAGAAAAAAAAATGACTGATGTAAATCTTAAAGGAAAAGATGTTCTAAATTTTATATATATACTTTTTTTTTTTTTTCAATTTTTTTTGGAAATCAGAAAAAAAGTAGCTTCTGGCTGTTTCACCTTTCAGCAGAATAGTTGTCATCTCTCTATAGACTAAGTAATGAGTATTCTGTTGTGCAGCTAAGAGGGGAAGCCAAATTATAATCTCTTGCAGGTGTGACCTAAACAAACCAACAAAGCAGGGAGCACACAGAACAGTTCTGTCAAAAATTCCTAATGGTTACTGTCACACATGCATTTCTTTATATGTTTAAATACATCTAGATACATACACACATTAACTTAGAAGATGTAGATATAACCAAGTATATGGAGACAAGATATGTATCTGTGCTCGTGTGTAGCTTGCTAACGTGTAAAAACATTTCATTTTTACATTTTTATATACATATGTTTGCATGCCATACTTTTTTTGTATATGTTATATTCAGATGTGCAGACACATAAGTAGATTTACCTTTCCCATTTTTTCCTTTCTTACATCTTTCATGACCACTCTATATGGAAAATATATATAATGAAAACATTCAGAAAAGTGTGTGTAGTCACAAACACAGATATACATTAGATCTGTGTAGGAAAGTGGGGAGAGAATGGGATGGATGTGGAGAGAGGGGAAATGGGTTTGAATTCCTTGTGTTTCTCATGCATACACTCATGTGAGCATACACACAACACACACAGACAAAATACTCCACTACTTGTTTTCCTAGAAATCATAAAAAATGTCTGTGTTTATCCCAAGGCATAATTTGGTCAGATTTTGTTTGTTATATTGGCTTGTGCCTGGTATTAATATTTTGCCTCAAATGCCATATCTTTTATGTATTATTTATGGTGATCTTCATATACACATCATTTATGTATATAGCACAGTAGTCACTGTGGTGAAAGAAGCCATTGATCTTTAATTTTTTTTTTCTTTTCCCTATATAATGAATATTTTTGGACCTTAAGAAAAAGTACAGTCTGAGAAACAGAGAAACTAAATTAGGGAAAGAAACAAACTACCTTCATGATTTGTGAAGTCTTTCAAGGATGTTGAACAAGAACAAACTTTTTCATTTACTAGGAGATGTGACTTTAAATGAAAAGCAAGTTTGCTAATTTCTTTCTGGGTGCGACATAACTTGTATACTACTTTTGAATAGAGCCCTGAATGTGGAAAGGCAGGTGGAGAAGACACTTGAAAAAGGAAGATGTGAGTTCAGAAAAATGAATAGCAAAGAGTTTCACATAAGTTTCCAATAAATTCACCTGTAGCCCTAACACATCAACCTATCAGATAAATTATTACTATTTAAAGAGTTAGAGCTCTTTCTTTTTTCTTGTTTTCCCTTGAAGAGTCGCCAGCTGGAGAGGTGAAACAAGGCCTATATTCCATCTAGTAATGCTGCCGGTGAATAATCAATTTGCCTTCTGCCAATACACACGAACAAGAAATATTGCCTAAACAAAGGATTCAAGGACATTTTTCTTTTCCTTTTTGCAAGGCTGAGATACTGATTACACAGATTCTGGAGAGTCTGAATTCCTAGAAAAAATTATTAATACTTTATTAAAGTGTCATTTTCTTTCAATCTTCAACACAAACTGCTCTTCTCTTCTCAACCTTACTTCTGTTTAAATTGTGTGTGTGTGCATTAGTGTGTGTGCATGTGCATGTGTATAAGCTTTTAACAGCATTATGTTTCACCACAGGAACACAACTTGCTTGCCCAATCCTGCTTTGCTGTCTTCAGAAATCCTCAGATTTCAGATTTAATATTTTAGGAAAATTGTCTATTGAAACCATATAAATTTATGGGAAATAGCTTAGTTACCACCAAATGACTAAAATGTCATTACTCTGAAATTCTGGAAAGAAATGATAAGTCTGTCTGCTTGGTAAAACCTGTGGAATTTCAGTTTGGATATCAACACAAACAAAAATTCCAAAAGTAGCTTGACAGAAATAAGAGCAGGACAAGTCATGACAGACAAGAAGTCTGTCTTCATATTAATTCATGCTGACGGGTTTCTCTGTGCTTAATTGCCATGGTGATTTTTATGCATCATTCAGAATGCAGCACAGAACCATTGGCATGGGGTGGGGTAGGTGTAATGGCATGCCACACTGGACTTCATCCCAGCTTTAGGGTGGCTGCCTGAATGCACATGATGATAAAGAAGAATTTCCCCACGCCACGATGGGTGAAATTTACTCAGTTACTTCCACATTCAGGTGATGTGAAGGGCAGAGGTCTAGACAATCCCTATTACTTTCCATTCATTCTATATACACCAGAAGTAATCTGGTTCCAATGAATGATCTATTCTACTGTACAAGTGCCTTTAAGGGAATCATTTACCTACTCAATAAGAAACATATTCAGCTGGTCTTTTTTGTCTTGAAGCATGCAGCTACATCTTAGGTGATGAGCAACTGTGCATGTGTGAAGGTGGGAAAGGCAGACTTGGAGGGAATCAGTCATTCTAGAAAAATATGAATTCTGTTCTGGTTATTGCATGTTGTCCAGGGAATCAAAGTATGATAGCACAGTTCAAAAAAGTTCATTTTTGCTTCAGAAGGACAAAAATAAAAAAATATTCTATTGAAGTCAGGCAAGATCCCACATGGATTATGCTTCATTGTGTGAAAAGTATTTTACTCCAAAGGGAATTGCTGTAAGAGTTAAGCATTTTAAATGGAATATAAATAAGATCAAAATAACATTCAAAAATCGTAATTCTAATCTACTCATTTCCTTATGTGAACACCACTGTGGACAACACAGAGCTGAAACTCTGGGTAAAGTGAAGTTTAAGTCCCTGAACAACTTCAGGCAATTTTTGCAGAATTTTATTCATCATTTAGCTTAGTGAAGTAAATTCATATTTTTTGTTACTTAGGGAATTGACAGACATAATTGTTCTGGGAAAATCAAATATTTCTGATGGGAAAACTTAAAGAACAACAAAACAAGAATATCACCTGGTTTTGAAGGTGCTTCCTATAGGGCAAGCCTCTGATGGGACACATATGTCCCTCCATCTGATTCTGTATATGTGTAATGAGTAGGATTTCCCCATGCATTTTAATTACTGTGATGATAGCTCCAATGAGAGATTCAAACGACTTAAGATTTGAGTCTCCCTATCCTGATATCCCAGGCCAGGTTGCATGGGGCTCTGAGCACCATGGTCCTCTGCGAAGTGCTCCTGTACATGGCAGGAGAGTTGAAACTAGACAGTATTTAAGGTCCCTTACAATCCAGTCCATTCTTTGATTCTGTGATGATTCTGTGATTATTAAATAAATCAGTCTGCTCTCCCAAAACTGTGCTACTGAACACATAATAATGTACAACTTCACTATCTCTTTCTGATAAATTAAACCTCAGCTAAAGATATTTCCCACAATATCTAATGTTGTGGCCAGTTCTGAAAATGTTTGTGCTTTTTCAAAGAATTATTAAAAACAAATTTTCTTCTTTCTGATCTGCTCTTTTCCGTAAATCCACAAAGGCAGTGGATGCTCCTATAGGGTTAATTTTATTAGCTTTTGGCTTTAAATTCATGGAACACATTGTGTCCAGCCTTAATATTTTACACTGTAAGCCATATCATCTTTTATCTTTTATTTATAGTGAACCTCATATTAATTTCTCAATAGCAGCTGGCACAGCAGGAGGGACAAGGCATTGATCTTCCAATTTATCCACTACTCTTACATATCCTGAGGTCAATGCAGTCTAGGGAGATTGATGGGCGCTGGCATCAGTACAGTGTCTGTGTGTTTCTCATGCATGAAAATCAACAACAGGAAACCAAAATATGACAATTGACAGTAATATCAGCAACCTCTGTAATAAAAAATAACAGGATGGTCTTCAATAATTTAGTGGAATATTGGGTATTCCATAATGAAAAATCAGCCATGTAAGAGTTTGTGTATACAGCTTTGTGAAATTCTGTACATGTTTGCAACAGCTAGGTAAGAATGCACACTTTCACATACGCAACATGCATATGTGTGTTTTCTCTTGCTCTACAATATGAGTAATAGAGCTTCACTTTAAATTGTGACTTGTATCTTCAGTCATACAGCCTGATATGGACAGACTTCTGAAGGATCAGAAAAAGAAAAACATTCTCATCATTACACACAGTCTGCAGTTGCACAACTGGGTTTCAGAGATCCTGCTGTATCATCTCTAATTTTTGTCTTTGTAGAAATAAGTCGATTTGCATTGTTATTAGTTATGAACAACAGGTGACTCCTACTGCCCAACACCAGCTCTGTCTCCCATGTCTGGTTATATGCAGTAAAAGAGGGAATGCTAGCCACCTAATGTTTACTCCTAGTGCAATCTATCTGCTGTAGGCAGGTTGTAGGACTTTGTAGACACAGTTTTAAACATAAACATTATCAGCTTTCTCTGCTGAGTGTGTCTAAACACAGAAATGCTGTCCTACTCAAATGAAGAAGTATCTATCTAAAATTTGTTTAGCTAAGATGCGCAGTAGTGATGCTGACTCTTTAAGGTACTTTGAGTAGCAATCACTGCATGACCCCACACTATGAAAGCTACAGGCAAAACTTTAGCTTGTGTTTCTACTTATGCAACATACAGGAAATTGTTAGAGTCGGTGCAACATCTACTGCTTTTTCTCACATGTGGATTTTGATGTCTGGGTTAATTTCTTTTCTCTTTTATTTCCTATCTTTCAATTACCCAGAAAAATAGTAACAGTTCATGCAGTCCCACCACAGTGCTGGAGCATTCTGGCTCCACAACTCATGACCCATATAGGGAGATCTGGAAGAAACTGAGGTTTTGGATTCAAAACCAGCCCTCCAGCTGATGTTTAAATAACCAGAGGGAGAGAGAAATGCTCGGTGACATGGCCCATGTACAAGGCAAGGGGACACATCAAGATTAAAAAATCTACATTAAACATGGAGCTATTGCATGTGCTATGAAGGTATGATTGCAAATATAGAGACAGACTGTTCACTTTGGAGCACCATCCACTGCTAGCAGTATTCAGGTATATATTACTTATGAAATTAAAATGACTCTCATCCCCTGTGGGTCTTAAGAAATCAAAAAGAAGGGAGGAGTGTACTATATTTCTACCAGGCACTTTAAAACCTGGAGAAGAAAAACTCTTCTGCTACTCAAGATTTTCTTTGGTATCTTATGAAGACTATGGAGGCACAGACTCACTCCCTTTAACAGTCCACGATGTAATGTTTGCATAAAAGGCACCATCCGACCTGTTGAGTTTTATGTACTAATCCTGCTGTTTTAAAAAAAGCTTATAGTTTTAATGGCCATAGTAAACAGAATATCTTACTTATAACTCATAGCAAAAGGCTATGAGGGGCTTTAAAGTACAGCACAGAAATTGCAAGAAAATACCGGGAGCTATTTTTCTATTTTAAAGCTTTTTCTGACTATGAAGACCCTTTATTCTTAGAAATTCAGATTCCTGTAAAGAATCCCTGCTTTTGAATTGCATTTTCTGGGAAAGGATAAGAAGCCTCTGAACAATTACCCAAATATAAGAATGTGCTTAGA
The DNA here is from genome assembly GCA_013397755.1 of Cnemophilus loriae. Lineage (NCBI taxonomy): Eukaryota > Metazoa > Chordata > Aves > Passeriformes > Corvidae > Cnemophilus > Cnemophilus loriae. The sequence goes on along the minus strand of VZTF01009085.1, from coordinate 325,607 downwards.
GTGGGTTCCTGTCAAGTTTTAAAAAATATTTGCATCTATTATTAGGTGCTCTGTCTGCGAATAAAACAGGAAATACTGATAAAATGAAAGAGGCTCTTCTTGTAGTATTTCTGGACATAAACAGTAACGGAAGTGCCAGAGATTTCACAGGAGAGACTGCTTTTATGATATTTCCTTCTCATTTTTTAAAATTTTATTTTATTATATTTTATGGAGTTCAGTAATGTCCTGGGTGCTTCAAGTACAGGTAAGATAAATAGTGCATAAACCCCACCAAAATGGCTTCTGTCCCAAGGTGCTTACAAGCTGAGTTCATGTGATGGCAAGAAGAAAGAGAATAACAAAATGGAATAAAAGAGGAAAAGATATAGACTAAATAACTACGACTGTCTACCAGTTCAGAGATGGCATACATGCTTCACAGTAGTTTTCTGTGAACCCATAACTTGTCCTGCAAAATATTTTACAGGTTTTGAGGGAAAAACAAAAGAAAAAACCCTTTAAATTTTGTTGACGTTTGCTTTGCATTATCTATGTACTTTCATCCTTACAGCGATAAACCTCTGAGCCCAGGAGGATACTCAGAATTACCTGGGCAGCCTTTGGAAAGAGGCTCCTGCATCACTGATACCGGTCATCTCATTTGACGCACAGTGAGTTTTTTAGGAGCTCTCACAAACTTCTTGGAATTAATGAGATTTTCTACAGAAAGGCTGAAATATTCCTCTTATAGACAGAAAACACCTTCTGTTTACCATACATATCAGTAGTAATGGATACACTTAGACTCATATTATCTATTTTTCCCTTCTATATCTTCACCATTTCTCTGATTCTATTACTTTGAATTGTCCTCTAGATAGGGAAGAAGAATAGTATACATGGTGTAATGCCATTAGTATTTCCTTGTGCTCATGAAGATTACATGTAGTGAGATCAAACTGCTACTGCATACCTGACAGTGTACATATGAACAATTAATACACAAATGCTTTTTACACACCTATGACACTATCAATTTACTGCTCCCATTCCTAATACCATTCAGTTCTTCCCTTGCAATGCTCTGATCAGCCTCTATCCTTGGCATTTCCCTCCAACTGAATGTCATCGATTAATATCTTCAGCAATTACTTTGGTTTTTTGGGTGAGCTCAGTACCGAAAATCTTAAGATAAAATTTGTCCTAAGATTCTTGTAGAATTCCCCAAGTAACATCCTATCTATAATATGGTGTGCTGTATTTTAAAGGCTATTACAACAAATATGCTCAACTTTTGCAAGTACCAAATGACATTTAAGGACGAACATGAAAATATGTAAGTAACTGTAAAAAAATTGAACTCTCCTTTTTTCCTTTTTTTTTTTTATTTACCCAACAATTTTCTAAAGCAGACACAGCAACCTTGCATTCTTACATTCTGCATTCTGAAACAGGAAAAAATCTCTTGTTAATACCACCATATCCCATATGCCAGGTCAAGGCAGCACCTTACGTAATGGGGACAAGGTGTGGGGAATTTTGATAGTGAACCTTGGGGAATTAGGTTAGAATGACAGGACAGGCTCTTTTATATATAATATGTGTATATACATACACATATATATATATTTTTACCAATTGTTTTGCCTGCAGGAAAGAGGAGGGTGCTTCTGTCAAAACTAAGAAGACACCAAAACTGCATTATAAAAATATTTTAGTGTGACGGGGGGTTTTTTTGCCAGCAAAGAAATAAGCAAGAAAGAGATGATTTAATTTTCACAGTTAATTTTACCTTTCCAAAATGAGAAAATTTCAAATCTTCTGCTCCCCACTTCTCTGGTCCTCTGCTTTGTCTTATACAACTCAGATACTTTCACATTGCACCTCTCTACGACTTTTGAAGTTTGGCCTGGCTACTCTTGTCCTTCTCCAGAGCATTTCATTCAAAGTATTTTCTCATAAAGGTGGAGAATGAGAACCCTGTGCATATGTGTGTGCATGTGTATGTGTGTTATTATCCAGTTGATAATATTGTGTCAGATACGAAGAAGTAAATTGCAGTCCGTATTAGCAGGAAATGAGACAAAAACAAAGATTGGGACCATTCAGCAAATGCTTAGCACAGTTCCAGATGTTGTGCAACCGCAGCACCAGAGAAAAGTAAAGATTCTCAGGAAGGTGTTGCAAGGAACACCAGGGACACCAGGTGCAAGAGGCACCAGGTTATAGTCCCAGCCCCAGTGAGACCCTGGCCTTGAAGTGCCCCTGCACTTTCAGAGAACAAAGCTGTTCAGTCGTCATAAAGACTTGGACCCAGCTTATTACACCTGGTAACCCAGACAAGCTGTAGAAGAGAGTGGAGTTCTAAAATGAGTAAGAGCAGTAGGATCTTATGTTGCATTCAGAAAGCAGTGATGGTAGCAAAATGGATAAAAATAGCATGAAGCATAGCTTGCCATGCATTTTGGGAAACAGCTGACTGTAGTACAAAGGCACTACTGAATTTCTGTGGTAATGTCTCCTTTCTTGATGCGGATCAAGTATGTAGGTTTTTTAACTGGATGTAGCAGATGATTCATGAATTTTCTGTATTTCCAAGTGGGGGTCCATGTGCTACACTCCTCACTACACCATATGATCACCTACAACAGTGCACTAGGCTATGACAATCTAATGACATCTGTTCTTTTTCCACCTGCCTCTTCACTAGGTTAGAAAACATTTTGGATTGGATGTACTGCATGGCACGAACTTGCTTTGAAAGGAATATGGATATATAAGTATAAAAAAAAAAATGCACATTTATTGATAGTTTTGAATTCTGAGGGGAAACCTGATGAGCTATATTTATAGTGCTTGTATTTCCAAGAGTTTTGATTCTAGGATTTTTGGGGTAACTTCTGAGAGACTTACAATACATCATATTGTAGAAGGAGTAAAAGGAAGCACTTTCTAGGTGAAACAAATACTCGACTATATAGCAGGTGTTTGGCCCAGGTTGTCCCTAAAAGCAGGATTTATCACCCAGTGTGCAGTAAAGCAATCGCACAAAGAGTTAAGGTATTCGTTTATTTCATATTTGTGCCAAGATGGGAGGTGGTAAATCCACAAAGCTAGAATAGATTCTCAAAACTCTATATACATTTTAGCAAACAAAAAAAACCTCCTTTCTCTTTGCTACAAGTTGTCTTAATTAGTATTCTACCATCTATTGGTTAAATGATTCTGTCTTCTCATACTAATTAGTCCACATGCTGGGTCTTTCTCTTGAGTCAGTGAGTTTCTTGAGTCAGTGGTTTTGAGGACTTAAAGAATGCAGTTGAATGTCTCAGAACACTGTCAGAGAAGGAAGTTCCATAAGATAACCCATCACAGCAGATCTCATGGTATATGCAGATGGCAACAACAGAAAGATGCTAATTTCCATGCCTTGTGAGGCCGATCTGGGTAACACATCCAGAAAAAATTTCCCATGTAGGAAGGCAAAGTATGGGAAAGGAAACTAGTGCTTATGCGTACGCCACGTCAAGCTGTAGGAATGGCTTTTACACCCCATGGATACCTGGGATTTGGACTGTGTAAAAGTGGTATCACCAGAGGAATGACTTTGGGGATCCCCACAACCAAGAAGACCAAGGTGAAGGAACTGCAGGACACTGGTGGTGGTAGTCATCCAGCATTCACGTGGTAGTGATATCTTTGCTTAATCTCTTTCTCTCTCTCCCTCTCTCTCTCTCTCTCTCTCTCTCTCTCTCTCTAAGAGCCCTGCTGTGGTCAAAGAGTACAGAGCTCGTTGTGGTGTTACTGTATGCAGTTCTGCACAACAGCTTATCTTCATTAGGCTATAGAACAAGATTTACATTCTAAATTAAAAAGATATTAAAACTTACATTTATTTACGGATTCTGTTGAAGGTTCTATAACAAAGATTTCACACATATGTATACAGTGAATCCAGAAAATAAGTTTTGACTTGAGAACAACGCACAGGTGAAAGGGATTTGGACTACTTGTGGAGAGTAAGGCTCAGTGTGAGTCAGAAATGTGTGCCTGAGCAGCCAGGAGGGCAAGCCCTACCTCAGCGTGCACCACACACAGCGTCACCAGCTAGCCAAAAGACAGGATCATCCTGCAGGATTCAGCCATGGTATGGCCTCACCCTGAGTCCTGTGTGCAGTGCTGGGCACCACAGTTTAAAAAGGATACAAAGGTCTCTGAATACATCCAGAGGAGGACAACACAGCTGCTGGAAGAGCTGGAGGGCACATCCTGTGAGGAGCAGCTGAGAACTCAGGGTTTGACTGGCTTGGAGAAAAGGAGGCTGAGGAGTGAACCGATGGTCTGTACAGCTTCCTGATGAGGGGAAGTGGTGAGGTAGGTGCTGATCTTTTCTCCCTGGGATTCAGGGATTAGAATTTCTTCATCAAGAGGTTGGTCAAACTCTGAAACAGGCCTATCAGAGAGGTTGTTAATCCTCCATGCCTGCCAGTGCTTAAAAGGAAACCTTTGGTCAATGGCCTTCAAAATATTCTCTGTATTGGTCAGCCCTTTAAGTGTTCAGGCAGTTAAACTAAATGATCACTGTAGGTCACTTACAACACAGTCTACTTTATTCCAAATAAATGTTTGTAAAAGCTGCTGAAACAAATGAAACCAGAAAGTGTTCTTCTGACATTGCAGCCGCTTCAGAAACCTTTGCTGTATTTCCAGTGGAAATGCTTTCTCTTCTGGGGCTTCAGCCAGCATCCCTTCGCAGAATTCTAAATGTTGTGCTCTGGGTTGTGGTCACTCAGGTCTTGAAAGACTTCAGGCTCAGGGATACCACAAACTCTCTAGGCAGCTTACTCCACTCTAGTGCTTAATGATTTCCACAAGGATTTTGATTTCGCTTACCTACCTCCAGCTTCAATCTTTCTAGCTTCATGAGATGGTCCCGTCTCTCATTCCCTGATCAGGAAGTGTTAGGAAGAAACTGGTTCCATTCCCTCTAAGACATTCCCATAGGCACTGTCTGGTGCTCCAACACCTCCTCTGCTCCACGATGAACCAGCCCCAGCCCCACAGACTCTCCTTGGCTCTCTTGAGCCTTTCTTGTTTGTTTTTTCTCTTTCCTGCCTGGGATCCCAGCAGGATGCAGTGTCTAGATGAGGTCTGATGTGTGTTGAGCAGAGGGGATCTCTCCTGCACTTTTTGACTAGGAGAGAAAGACAGGAGAAAACCTGCAAGAGTGATACAACTGCTGAATTTTTTAGTCAGGCTTTAAGTGTTGAGGCAGTTGGACTAGATGTTCACTGTATATCTCTTCCTACTGGTTCAGTTCTGTTCTATTCTATTCTATTCTATTCTATTCTATTCTATTCTACTCTACTCTATAAATACTGTGGGGAGGAAGGAGGAATCAAAATGCTATTCTACTGTCTCTGTTTATGTTCAAACTACTATTTTCTGCAATGAAAACTGCAAAATTATGAACTATATTTTGCAAAGAATCAAAAATATCTTGTATATGAACAGCATACTGCATCATTCTGTTCAGTTTCAGATATTCGATGCTCCCTAAAGTTTTCAACTATCCTACATGGAAAGCGGAGAGGTGCTTTTTACAAGGGCTAGTAGTGATAAGAGAAGGTTTAATAGATTCAAACTGAAAAAGAGTAGGTTTAGTTTAGGTGTTAAGAAGAAATTCTTTACTTGTGAGAGTGGCGAGAGGCAGAAACTGTTTGCCCAGAGAATTTGTGTATGTCTCATCTCTGGAAGTGTTGAAGACCAGGCTGGATGGGCCTTTGAGTAATGTAGTCTAGTGGAAGATGTCCCTGCCCAAGGCACAAGGGATGGAACTAAATAATGTTTATGGTCCCTTCCATCCCAAACAATTCTATGCTTCTATGGTTGACTAGCTTTACTAGGCCTGAGATTGTGAATAGAAAATCTGTATAGTAATATTGAATTTAAGCATTTAAGTTTTAAAGTCCCATTTAAATCCTGCATGGAAATACAGTCTAAGGATAATATTGTGTTCTAGAAACATACAAATTCTTGTCAGATATATTTATTACCAAATAAATTACTTACACTTCAAGGTCAGATCCTTGAAACCCTGGCACTCTAGTCCTTCGAAAGAGCTCTATTGCATTAGCTAAAGAAAGAAAACTCTAGCCTTATGTAAAATCTGGGTGAAAGGCCTTTAGCATAAGTCCTATGAGGAGTGACTAAGGAAGCTGGGGGTGTTTAGCCTAGAAAAAAGGAGGCTCAGGAGTGACCTTATTGCTCTCTACAACTACCTGAAAGAAGGGTGCAGCCAGTTGAGGGTCAGTATTTTCTCCCGAGTAGCAAGTGACAGAAACAGAGCAAATGGCACTAAAGTTGCAAAAAGGAAGGTTCAGACTGGATGTTTGAAAACAAATTTTCACTGAAGGTGTGGTCAGGCATCGAGACAGGTTGTCCAGGGAAGTGGTGGAATTGCTATCCATGGAAATATACATAAGGCATGTAGATGTGGCACTTGGAGACATAGTTTAGTGGTGAGCGTGGAAGTGCTGGGTTAATGGGTGGACTCGGTGAAGTTAGAGGTCTTTTTCAACCTAAATAATTCCAAGAGTCTAAATTTCTGATGCTCAAAAAACCATTGTTGACAGTGAGGCCTGTGCTGTTACCTCCCTACATACATAAATACTCCTTGAAGTGTAACTAATGCCTGTTATGCCTGTCGAGAAACACTAAGGGATTTAACGTGTTTCATTGAACTCAAGCGGAATTTTTGATGGGTACTGTTACATGCACGAATATAGATATATACTTTTCTTTGGCTCTCTGAGTGTGAATTCGTTATGATGTGAATGTTACCAAGAATTTATAATTCAGTTATTATTACTATCATACTAAATATTACTAATCAAAGAGTAAGTGCTGCTAAATCCTTTTTCACCCTTATCTTTTGTATCTGTATCCTTTGCATCCTTACTCTTTTGGTCTTTGGTCTTGGTGTAAATCATTCTTGGATGAATCTAACTCGATTTTCCTATGTATGTCTCCTCCATGTAGTAAGTAATAGAGTGAACCTTGCCATTGAACTCTGTTAAAATCACACTTTCATAAATTTATATTAAAACCTGTTTTTTGCCAATACCTTTGACAATGTTTCTTTGAGTAGGCTAACCACACTTAAGTGACACTTGAGTGTACAAATCTTTTTTTATCGAAAGGCTTGTTTCACTCCCTTCACTCCTTTTTATTCTCCTCTAAAACTGTATTTTCTATCAAGGCTCTGAACCGTAAGTCCCCTGCATTTATGTACAACTCTCAGTCACCCACAGGCAGCATCTTTTCCTATCACTTCTTCCCATCTGTTGATGTCAGTTCCATGCACTACTGTCAATCACCTTAGTGTTTCTTATCTATCCAGCTGCTCAGCAAAATTTATCATACCATTATTTCTTTAGTTATTTACCCTATTGGCAGGAAAAATTGCTGCAGTCTGGTAACTGATAAGTTATCGCATTTCACTTGTTCATTAGGACATAATTGAAATCATAGAAATACAGCAATATAAGACAACAATGAGGCAGTAGGTCATGAAGTGAAGCAGCAGAGAAAGGAAGAGCATTTTAGCTGAAAGGATGCTGTGTGAAGACTTGTGCTGATTACAGAGTCCGCTGGACCAGGCCCTCAGTTTTACAAATTGGAATATGGCTTCTAAACAATGGATACTTCTTGACAGAACTTTGTCCAGTGAGACGTGCAAAAAAAAGAGGCATAACTTTCAGTTTTACTTTGTTTTACTGGGCACCCTGAGGAAATCAGTATCTTCATCAGCAAAATGGGAAAAGTAATATTTATCCACCTTTGACAACTGCATCATGACCCAAGGATCAAAGTGCTATGCATAACTAAGTATTTTTAGTGTTACTACTTTGATGTGCAAATCACAGACACAATTGGCTGTAACTGTCTTTGAAGTTGTTCTGAAAAATTATAACATATTCCTCTTCAGCAGTGATTTAATTTGTGAATTAGTGACATGACAGACCATAAGAATCTATTTGGAAGCCTTCCAATTGGTTTTTTCAATGTGTCTTCTGTGTACATGCACTTAGTGTTCAGTAGGCAGCAACTATCCTCAAATTATTATTACTGATTGCATCATTTTCTCAGTGAAAGAGTTTGTGTCATTATAAATCTTATTTTTGCTAATATGAATATTTTTATGATCTGGTTCAATTATCATAAATTATATTTACAAAATCAAGGTGGTTAATCATTCAACCTAGCTACTCCTACCTTCAGACTGGTTTAGTATGGAAGCAGTCTGCCTTGGAAATAGGCAGGTGTGCTACAGGTCAGCAGACTTCTGAAGCCTACATTTCATCAGAAAATACAGTCAGTAGTCCTCAGACTATCCAGTGAATTTAATTGGTCAAAGAGCCATACATCATTTTTCAAGAGGAAAATTCAAAACCAGACGTGATGTCCTTGGCTTGCCACTTCTGTACAACTCCTTCCCTTGTGTACATGTTACAGAGTGTTGCATAAAAGGGTTAAAATGTTGTGCTAACTGAAAACTTTAGCTACTCATTAATCAATAAACTATTTTTCATCCTTCCATGCTGTGAATCCAACACTGTGATAGAAAATAATGTATTTCAAATAAGTTTCAAGTTTGTAGAGTAGTAATTACACAAACCTTTTTCAAGACCAAACAACAAGTCAAAGAAAAAGCAGAGCTCATATTGCATGATAGTTTGACAAAGAAAACCTTTGAGATTATGGCATTTCAGGGCTGTTTATGATGTTCGAGACACTTTGAAAATCAAATTAATTTCTATAGGATGAAACATGTTTGGTCATATGACCAGGTAGCCTGAGAAAAGGCCAGAGTGATTTTCAATAAGAATGAAAAGTTAGACTCTATATTTCAAAATCTTTTGTTGTTACTTAAAATATAAAAATGGTAACAGTCATTCTTCTAATGAATGCTACAAAATGCAATAGTTTGGACTGTTAAATCTTCTTTAATGTTCTATCACACTATTGTAATACTGTTGCAAAAATAGCTTCTAGTTTTTAAGGATATATTTAAAGCATTGCTAAGTCAAATAACTGAGTCAAAAAATAAAATAAGATTGTTTTTCTTTCATTCTAGATTTTTTCTCAACTTTCCATGCAGAAATGCGGTTTTACAAAAGGCAGTTCAGATGAAAGGTTAAGAAGTTATGAATAGTCAAAACCTGTTTTCCTTACTTTAGCTGCTTTAAAATTGCAGTATTTGTGACTTGCAAACTGCTGAGCCAATTGTCTCCACCAGAGCTTATTTTGCAGTTGCTATCACACTTTAAATGCAATAATGATGACAGTTCGTCATCTTATACAAGAATAAGTATGAGACATTGTAACAAACATAATTTTAAACTAAAGAGCCATAATTGAGATTTCAATAGAAAAACTGGGTTTTTTTGACTTCAGAAATCTAAATTCTTCAGTGGTAGTTTTATATCAACATTTTAGTTGTCTCTGCTTTAAAAAGAAAGCCATAATGCTCCAGTTCCTAGAATGAATACTTCATTTCTTAATGCTGTTAATATGTCTGGTCAGCCTTCTGCTGGAAATACTTTTTTTTTAAATACGCAGGAGTGCTGTTGTCTGAGGAGATAACAACTGTCATATAAATGATTAACATAGGCAAGGTAGTAAGTTATTAACAGACAGACTATACTCATTGTCTGCTACTGAGAAATTAGTGGCAAAAAGGACGTTCTAATTATCTAATCTTTCATCCTGTCAATGATTTTTCTAAACTTTTCCAATGTTTTGAGACATTTGAGATAATTCAGGTTTATTTTCCATCACAGTGAAATGCTATGGCTAAACACTCCTGATGTCTTCCACTACATATTCAATTACTTAGCATTACCCTATTATTTTTAATACTACACTAGGCTATTCTAGCCTACATTTTCCTTTGATTTTAGAATGTCCAGCCCATGAGAATTTCAAGTACTTATGCAGGTAAGTAATGGTAAAACATTATACTTCAGACAGAATGTAACTGCCCAGATAACACAGAAGAAAATAATTGCATTTGATTTGAAGAAATTGTGATACTCTGAAGTATATTCCCTTAATATTAGATAAAATACACTTAAGAAAATCGTTAAGGAGTATGTTCAATTTGAGGAAAATCTCTTTTGATACAAGCATATTTTGGTAGGACTTTTGACTTAGCGCACCACTGGCAGTAGTTCTCAGTGACCCTGGCAAGTTTAAAGTGCATCTGCAATTCCATTCTGCTCACTGAGGACCAGGAATCCTAAACCTGTGTCTGGTGGCCCTGTACATAAAATGTTTTGGATGACTTCTGCTTTGAAACATCTGCTGGGAAACAACTATTGAAAAAAAGAGACATCTAATCCCTCTTAAGATTTGTTTACACATCTGAAAAAGACATATTTCTTTTGTTGACTTTTCCATTGCCAGACACATCTTTGGAGGCAATAATATAACAATCATCTCTGTTATGGTGCAGGGGATTATTTTTGTTGAATCAATTGCTTTCTCCCTTGTTTATCATATTTACCATATTTCCACCTGAGGACATCACTCAGGAGATTTCCTAAGAGCTAAGTTTATACTTTAAATTATACTTAATGTCTCTGGTGATCGAACCATGGGCTTTCATCTATACATCATTGAATGAGATTACGTTTCAGGGCATGAGTTAAGAATTTTAAGAGTACAGCAATTTTTACTTGCTAACCTTCCAGAAAATTTCTTCGCACAGGGGAAAGACACTCCAAGAGCTTACAGTCCAAGAAGGATAGACTCTTAACCTTGCTGTTGATATGCATGAAACAATCTCAGGAAACACAATAAGTACTCAAATGTCTGTTTTTCTTTTCACTTAACAAAAATTTCAACAAGGACAGCCACTTAATAAACTTTGAGTAATATTTTTCCTTACACAGAATATCAGAATTTAATAGCTTTAGGTTTGTTTAGAAATTAAGACAGAGTTGCAGTCTTGACAAAGTTAGATCCTTTTAGGTGAACTTAATAATATTATGCTTGACATAAAGGGATAGAGTGTGGTCTTATTCCAACAATATCAGGACACGCTATTAAAATCACGTCATTTTCACTGAGCTATTGTTTTTCTAAAATTAAAAAGTCATGTTTAAATTTTTTCAAAAAGGTTAATTTGTTGACCTCAACTTTGTTTAATTGCTATTAATGCATTTTATGCTAATTAAACATGCTTTCTCAACAATTCTAGGAGAAAAAAATAAAGCCTTTAAGGTTCCTCCTAATCTAGTACCCTGGGGCTGTAGGCTTCTAATTCTTTCATTTTAATCTACCAATTTTATGCATTATATCAATAAATATGTCATAAAGAATCGTTCCAGCAACCTTTCACCTGCCATTGCTTTAAATCATATTAAAATACACTAGGCAGTATCTTTCCTTAAAAGCTTCAAAAGGAAGAACTGACTAAAACATTATCAGCATTTTCCCAGTGATAAGACCTTAAAATCTCCAATCTCAGCCGTCTACGCATAATAGTAAATATAATATTGAGGAAGTACAAAGTTGCTTCACTCAGTAGATAAGTTTTATCCCTCAGAGATGATTTTCCATTTTTAACTTTGAGTCCTTCGCTTTTAAACATTTATAATGGTCTTAAAATTTAGCTCTACTCAATTATGAAAGAGTTCTCCTCGTATTTTGCAGCTGCACCTCACATAACAATCTTCACAGACCCAGCCTATTAAAGTGATAGAAAAGAGTGCACTAGAACTTCTTTCTATGAATTTGTTGTTTATAGAGAAAGTTTTGACATCCTAAAATTGCAGTAGAGGTCTGCGTCTTTCTGAAAATGTGTGATTTATTGACTAAGTCTTTTATGGTGACTTAGTCTGCATCAGAATTTATCTCTCTGAATCACATGATGTAGCTTTCTAGTACCAATACAATCTCTGAACATAAAGTTAGAAATGAGAAGCAGCACCTCAATACCCCCAGCAAAGCAAAGACTATAGTGATTTTTTCCAACATGTATGCTTTCAGTATGACTTCTGTGCTTTTTTTATGGAAAGCTTCATAATTTACAACAACAAAACAAAGTCATATTTATTTATTTATTTATTTTAATATTTTTCTTCTTCTGGGTTATTTTAGTATTTAAAAAAAATGTTTAAGGAATAGTGGGGAAAAATCTTATAATCAGTAGCTCTGGGGCTTTCCACAATATTAAGTGAAACAAAAGCCTCTTTGCATCTGAAAATATTAATTTAGAAAAACAGTGAAAGATAATTGTGGTATTTTCATGTCTATATTTTATACAGTATCAAGTGAAGTACACAAGTAGATATAATTGCATAATTCACCAGAATATGGTATTTTATGCTTATACTTTTCTGTGGAACTATCACATAACATAAGTAGAAATGGATACTCATCTCAAAAACCCTTAATTTTTTTCTGATTTATTTGATGGTTTTTGCAAAATTAAATATTTTTGGTTGTTTTTGATTTAAAGTGCATACAAGTTAAAGAACGTATGAAAATTCATTCAAGTCTATCTGTATTATCTTGGACGAGATTTTTCCCAGACTTCAGGTCTGAAAAGCAGTCAAGAGAAATTAAATGCAAATCTAATTATATATTAATTTCCCCTTTTATAAAGCCCATAGGCAAATAAAAGTTGCCTTTTTTACGAAGCAGAGCCCAATCTCTAATCAGGCTAGAAAAAAGACAACTTTGATGTATGTTATACATAGACTGTAACAAAATAGTACTATCAAATTTTTGTCAGGTAATTAAACTTTATGCCAAGTTAATTCAATTTTTGTTGCTGTTTTATTAAGTCCTACCAAAAAACCCAAAATCTGTTCTCTTCAGTAAATCACAAGTTTCACAAAGCATTCCCTAACTCAAACTCCTTGTTCTGCTATTTTGATATATTAAATATCCAGCAAAAAATTTCCAGGGTCATAAATCTAGAGTGATAAAATTAATCTTATTGCTGAAGAGAAATAAATATTTTATTGCAATTTTATGAGCTTTTGTTCCCTTTTCACTTGCAAGTAGGTGTTTTTTAGTGGTACAAAGACATTTAGCTGCTAAAAAATGTATTAGAAAGAGTACAGCAGTAATAGAATTCATATCTACAAAGCTGTTCACTTCTCAGAATGAAGATCCAAGAATATCTGAAGGAAATCTTAAAAGATAATATTGTCAATAACAGTATTAAACTAATTATTTTTCTTACATTCTAAACTCAAGGGATAATTTTACTCTTATCAGTAATTTTACGATGGAATTTTTCTGAAATTGTACTTGAAAAATAGCTATGCAATCTAATTTACTGCATTTAAATTCAATGTGCAACTCTAGAAATCAGAAATGCTAACCTAATTAATTCTTCATTTTCTTTCCACATTTTTCTTAGAAATCCAAGGAAATTTTAAGATTGGAGATGTTCATGACATGATGATACCTTTGTCTGACGTGATAAGCATTTGCAGAAATGTTTAATTCTATACAAGTCTGCCACAATGCACACTGCATTCTAATCTATGTTATCTGATATATATTGAATATGGTGTTTGTCACAATTAAGAAATGAACTTGGGAGAAAGGAATGTACAGGTAGGAATTTCCAGCAGAGTAGAAACAAATGGAGAGGGATCAAGGGGTTTAGTGCCATGTATTATACAGAGGGAATTACTTTCTTCAAAGTAGCGTTGCAGATACGTAGGACAGTTTTCTGCTGTGATAATGTGTTGCACCACCATTCACAAATGTCTACAATGTTTCTAAAAGCTTCAAAACTATTTGGCAAATATTACGTGAAGTTTGCACAGACTGCGATTTTTCCAAGGCCCTGAAATGCAGAGTTACTTAACTCAGTGACTTGGTGTATTGTTAAAAATATCTGCAGATCAACAAATGGAAATGGTAGTGTGGCTAAATCTGAAGAAGGGATAACCCGTAATGTCTTAACAAAACATTGTCACCAGAAAAATGCATTTTCCTCAGAAATGCACAGAAACACTACAAAGCGTCATACATCCAGAGCATTCACAGGTTTGGGGCTTTTTCCTCACTTTTTTTTTTTTGAGGTATAAAGTTAGTGTGTTACTTTTTCTGTGAAGACGTGGTACTTTTTAATGAGCACTGCTGATGCTCACATTTGGAATATATGACAAATTTTCACTTTTTCACAGTTACTAAATGGAATGCCAGATTACTAATTCTCAGTTGCAAGTGGCAAACTTTCAGTCCATGAAGAAGGTACAACTGCAAGTAGAAGCTTAAAACAAATATTAAATTTACAGAAAATCAAACAGTTTTCAGAATTACCTAAATTTGCTGAGAAATATGGTCAAGTGTAGGGAGAAAAATGTTATCAGGATAGACTATGTTTCAATATTCAGACTAAACACACAGGGACCTTAATTCAAATGTATTCTGTTGTCCACTAAAATGAAGCGGTGGAATACACATAAACATTTCCTTTCAGTTGATTGGGCTAAACTGTGTGTTCTTCACTCTCAAATTTTACATTAAATCCATATCAGACATCTGACTCTGCTTTCCTACTCTAACAGTTTATCAGGAAAAGAGAAACTGAAGACAAGCATGTGCAGAGAGCAGAAAAATATCGCAGGCCACTAGTATCAAGGAAAATACTCTTGAGCTCTGAAGAACAGAGTAGCAATATTCCGAAACAATAAAGTTTACCAGTTACAGGCTTTTTAATATGCAAGATTTAAATGTACTTTAGTGGAAGATTTTGGTCCGACCTTACCAATCACCAAGTAGTTACGCAGCCTAGGGCATGAAGACATATTTTTCTGTCCTGTAACAGTAAATAGATAGTTCTATCACAAGATACAAAAGAAAAAAGATAAACTAACAACAAAACAAATGCTAGAGTATCACCATGGATAAACAGGCTCAGTACAGATAAAGTCTAACAAGAGGATAAACTGGGGAGGAGCTGAAACCAGTCTATTTGCTGGAAGCAAAGGAATCTTATTTACAGGGTAAAACTGACCTAACATGCTGAGCTGCATAGACACCAAGCAGTTGAAAAGAGGCTTAGGAAGCACCAGTGGACTATTTTGTTTCACTTCAACATGGAAACTACTACAGAATGAGAATGAACTGTGGTTAATGTTGACAACACTATACTCATCACACACCAGCACTTGGATAACCAACCACAAACATTTATTTTGTCAAGGAGGCTAGATTTGGGCTATGCCTACTACCTCCGACTACTACCTACTACCACCTTTGTCAAGAAATTGATTTTCTGAGCACTGGCGACTGCTAAAACCTGTGTAGTAGTTTAGATTATTTTAACTAGATGTGATATGGGAGTTGTATAATATCAGGCTTGTCCTCGGTAAGCTTTGGGATGATATGGAAAGCTTACAGGATGCTGGTGAGGCCCCTCAGCTATTGACTTTGAACAGTGCTGGCCACACTGGAGCACACCTTCAGTTTTACAGATGTGAGTCAGGGACTCCTGAGGCGACAGAAGCCAACAAGTAAACACGAAGGAAGTATTTCGAAGGAATTAAGGGGTATACCTCTAGGAAGACAACACTGCCTATAGCCCAGCTCAAGTGCCTTTATATCAGTGCGTGGAGCATGGGCACCAAACAGAAGGAGCTGGAAGTCACCATATAGCTAGAAAGTTGTGACCTTGCTACCGTTACTGAAACTTGGTGGGACAAATCCCACGACTGGCATGCAACTCTCAATGGCTGCAGGTGGTTCAGAAGAGGCAGCGGAAGAAGGAGTGGTAGAGTTTTCTCCCTACATCAATAGGTGGATTGAGTGTGAAAAGTTGTCTCTGAAGAAGAGCCATGAGGAGGGCAAAAGCCTGCGGGCAAGAACTGGAGACTGAGGCAACAAAGGCAACCTTGTGGGTGGTGTCTGCTACAGCCTCCTGATCAAGGAGAGCCTATTGGTGAATCTGGCTCCAGCTGCAGGAGGGACTGGCCTCACAGGGTCTCATCCTGCTGGAGGACTTCAACCATGCTGACCTCTGCTGGGAAAATAGCTGAGAGAGTTGTAGGGGATCCAGGAGACTGCTAGAATGCATGGAGGATAACTTCCTGATCCAGGTAGTAGATAGACCTACCAGAGGAATGTGTTACTGGATCTGTTGATCACCAGCACAAGTGAGCTAACTGGGGACATCGAGATTGGAGACAACCCAGGCTGCAGTGATCCTGCATTTGTTAACTTTGCACTCCTGTCCCTATATGGGTCCGGTAAGGAGTAAAATTAGATCCCCGAAATTCAGGAAAGCAAACTTCCAGGTCTTCAGGGGAAATAGTCAATAGGATCCCCTGGGAGACTGCCCTCAGTGATAAGGGAGTGGAAGAGGGCTGACAGATCTTTAGGGAAGTCTTCAGTAGAGAACAAGAGCTAGCAATACCCAAGAGCTAAAAATCATGCAGGGAAAGCAAGAGACTGGTATGGATGAGCACGGAACAGCTGGTCAAAGTAAAGGGGAAGAAGCAAATGCACTGACAGTAGAAACAAGAACAGGTGACCTGGGAAGGGTATAAAGATGAAGTTCAGTTGTGCAGGGATGGGGTGAGGAAGGCCGAGACCAAACTGGGACTGAACCTGACAACAGATACAAACAATAACAAGAGGTCTTCTACAGGTATGTTAACCAGAAAAGGAAGGTCAAAGAAGGTTCGTGCCCTGATAAACAACGTTGGAAAATTGGTAACAATGGATGAGGAGAAGGCTGAAGTTGTTATTATCTTTCTGCCTCAGTCTTCAATGACAATCTCACTTTCCATACC
The DNA here is from genome assembly GCA_013397755.1 of Cnemophilus loriae. NCBI lineage: Eukaryota > Metazoa > Chordata > Aves > Passeriformes > Corvidae > Cnemophilus > Cnemophilus loriae. The sequence continues at coordinate 308,796 of VZTF01009085.1, read as the reverse complement.
TCTCAAGTGGATGGATGGGCACTGGGAAAGCAAAGTTGCTCCCACTGTAAGTAAAGCTCATGCTCGTTACCACCTGAGGATTCTGAATGTACGTAAGTCAATGGGACCCCATGAGATATATCCCAGAGTTCTGAGGGAATCGGCTGAGGTACTCTCCATTCTATTTGAAAAGTAATGGCAGTCAGGTAAAGTCCCAGGGAACTGGAAAAGGGGAAATATTGTACCAATCTTTAAAAAAGATAGAAAGAGGACCCTGGAAAACACCAACCTATCAGCCTGCCTTCTGTGCCTAGGAACATCCTGGAACAGATCCTCCTAGAAGCTGTGCTAAGGCAGAGGGAGATCAGGGAGGTGATTCAGGGCACTCAGCACAACTTCTCCAACAACATCCTTCTCTCTAAAGTAGAGAGAGATGGATTGGATGGGTGGACTGTTAGATGGATGAGTGATTGTATGGTCACATCTAGAGGTTAGTGGTCAATGGCACAAAGTCTAGTAGACATCAGTGACAAATTGTGTCCCTCAGGGATCTGCACTGGGACTATAGCTCGATGTTATTTAGTGCATTCATCAGTGGCACAGACAAGGGGATCAAGTGTACCCTCAGCAAATTTGCTGATGACACTGAGCTGAGTGGTTCTGTTGCCATNTGGGTGGACTGTTAGATGGATGAGTGATTGTATGGTCACATCTAGAGGTTAGTGGTCAATGGCACAAAGTCTAGTAGACATCAGTGACAAATTGTGTCCCTCAGGGATCTGCACTGGGACTATAGCTCGATGTTATTTAGTGCATTCATCAGTGGCACAGACAAGGGGATCAAGTGTACCCTCAGCAAATTTGCTGATGACACTGAGCTGAGTGGTTCTGTTGCCATACCTGGAGGACAAGATGCCATCCAGAGACCTGGAGAAGCTCTAGATGTGGGTCCATGTGAATCTCATGCAGTATAACAAGGCCAAGTGCAAGGTGCTGCACCTGGGTCAGACAAACCTCCAGTACCAACTCAGGCTGGGAGATGAACAAATGGAGAGCAGGGCTGCGGAGAAGGGCTTGGCCGTGCTGGTGGGTGAGAGGCTGGGCATGACCTGGCCATGTGCGCTGGCAGCCCAGAAAGCCAAAGATGTCCTGGGCTGCATCCAAGCAACATGGCCAGAAGGGTGAGTGAGGGGATTCTGCCCCTCCACTCTGTTCTGATGAGACCCCAGCACTGACCTGTTTTAATGAGTTCAGAAGAGGGGCACCAAGTTTTTTAGAGGGATAAAGCACCTCTCCTATGAAGAAAGGCTGAGAATTATCATTGTTCAGCCTAGGAAGAGAAAGCTTCGGGGTGACCTAATTGTGGCCTTCTAGTAACTGAAGGGAGTCTACAAGAAAAAAAGTGTTCTTGGCAGTGGTCTAATGTAGTCAGTTTGTCAGGCCTCACCATATCAGAAACCCACGCACTGCCCTCTGTTCCAAGGAGATTTTGCTTGTGTGGCTGGCTTGATTGCAGCACATTTCATATTTGTGATTAACCTGTGTCATAGCCTCCACTGTAAGGTTCACCCCTCGATCACGAGCCCATCTGTATGGTGCACACCTTCATAGGTACCCTGATGTTTCATGAGCCCGTCGAGCTATAAATAGCTCACACTTTCACTCCTAGTCTAGGTCTACGTGAGCTATTCTATTTTTAGCAGCCTTATCTACCTGTTCGTTGTTCTGTGGTTCAGTGGCACGACTTTTGGGCACATTAGCATCTACATGACGTATCTTCAGACTCATGTTTTCTACCCGTGCAGTGATGTCCTGACACAGTGCAGCGGCCCAGATGTGTTTACCATGGTGCTGCCAGCTGGTCTTCTTCCGTTGCTGCAGCCACCCCCACAGGGCATTAACCCCCACTCAGGAGTTGATATAGAGACAGAGTACAGGCCACTTTTCCCATTCAACAGTCTCTAGGGCTAGTTGGATGGCTCTTACTTCTGCAATTTGGCTTAAGTTGCCTTCCCCTTCAGCAGCCTCAAGGACTTGTCATGTGAGACTCCACACAGAAGCTTTCCACCTCTGATCATTTCCTACACATGGCAGGATCCATTAGTAAACAGAGAATAGCCTCTTTCGTTTTCTGGTAGCTCATCATATGGTGCTGCTTCTTTGGTACAAGTCACCTTCTCGGGCGATGATCCAAAATTTCTGACTTCTGGCCACTCCATAATCTCCTCTAGGATACTTGGAAAAATGGGTTTTCCCACTTGGGCTCGTGGTGTAGTCAGTGCTACCCATTTACACCACATAGCACTGGTTGCATGATGAATTGAGGGGATGTTTCCCTCGAACATCCAGTGTAGAACAGGCACTCGTGGTGCCAAAAGGAAACATACTTCTGTCTCAACAACTCCTTAGGCTCAAACTCCCTCACAGGCTCCTAATATCTTTTCTCAGTTATTTCTAATATCTTTTCTCAGTTATTTTATTTGTTATAGTGGGCTTCTGATCCTCGATAACTCCAGCTCCAAAACCCTAATGGTCTACCTCAGGTTTCTCCTAAGGTCCTTTGCCAGAGGCTCCAGGTGAGATCCCAGGTGCAGTGTAGAGTATATTTTGCACGTCAGGCCTGTCTGAACAGGCCCATGAACTACTGAAAGAAGCTGATTCCTGATGGATCTGCTCAAAGGCCTGTTGTTGCTCACGGGCCTCACTTGAAGCGGTTCTTCTTCTGGGTCACTCAATAGAGAGGGGGCCCACAAGCTGGTTATAGCCTGGAATGCATTCTCCAGAGCCTCACAAGGCCTAGAAAAACCTGTGTTTCCTTCTTGTTAGCTGGTGGAGACACAGTTGCTGCTTTGTTAACCACTTTTCTCCACATGGCCATTGTGGAAGGGGCATTCTCTGGATCTTTAGGGACCCTGCCACTTTTTAGGTCATTGTAGATGATTTCCAGCACTTCTAACTCTCTCAGGTACTGGATACCTACATCTGCAGTGGTCCATTTCCCTGGAGAGTTCACAAGATCTTCCTTAAATGGATATCTTGCCCTCACACTTGAGAGAAGCCAACTCCAGAGGCTGCAAATTGCGCCTTCTTGCCAAGTCCTGTTTCAATAAAGATGGGCAGAGACTATTTACAAGAGGACAGAGATTATTCATAGAGGACAAGGGGTGAATGGCTTCAACCTAAAAGAGATTAGGTTCAGACTACATATTAGAAAAAAATTCTTTACTGTGAGAGTGATGAGGCAATGACACAGGTTGCCCAGAGAAGCTGTAGATGTCCCATCCCTGGAAGTGTTCAAAGCCAGGTTGGATAGGGCTCTGGGCAACTTGGTCTAGTGGAATTGGGGCAAGGGGGTTAGATGATCTTTAAGATAGATGATCTTTAATCCCAGGCCATTTTGTGATTCTATGATTGTCTTTAAAATCTAACGGGAGTACTGAAATTTAGCAAACTTCAACAATACTTCTTTTTCTGGTAGTACCAAACATGCCTTTACCTAATTCAACTTTTGCATTAATTTCCCCAGGCTTAAACCTCAATTATACTACATACTGCCATTGAAAACCTACATCAGCCGTCTTTTCAATGCAGCTTGCAGGCTTCCTTTTCTTGGGGTGAATGTGGGGGGGTTTTGTTTTTTATCTTCTTCCTTCCATGTTTACAGGGAAATTCTTAAATGCAGAGGAATCAGGCATTTCTAAAACAGAATTGTACTAACCTTCCAAGTAACCATTTACAATAGGAATAGCACAGGAGACAGAAACTGGAAAAATATGTTATAGAAAGCAACCATGGCATATATTTTATGGTGAGAAATAAAAAGGATTAGAGCATAATTATGCTCCTGGTTTATGGCACATAAAATCAAACCAATTATTACTCTTCCTAGTTCTTTTAAGCCTGAAGATTAAGAGAATTTGGAGCTTTTTCGGCTTTCTAGTTTCTGAAAAACAAGGGATGGTTCTTTTTCATCAGTAAATATAACATCTTTCCCTAATGAATATGAAATATTTAACAGTTTAGAAAGTATGACAGAGCTAGTTACGTATTGATATTTTTCAGCAGATCAGAGTGATACCATCATTTATTATAAGTCTACTTCATCATTTCTAGCTTGCAGCTTCTTTAGTAATGAGAATGCTAAGAAAAACAAAGCCTTTCCTGCAGTGTTTATCTGACTATGTCAAATTAGAATATTACCTGCAGTTGTCTTCAGTAAGTGTGTGAGTTATCTTGACACTTGAAAGTGGTTATTCAATTACATGCTTTTAAAGTCTAGGCAAGTTAATAAAAATAGGTTTTTCAAGAATTTGTGTATATTTCTTTTTCTTCAACAATGCAACCATCCAATTTTACACTGTTCAAAGGGAAAAGGCACACTTGTGTTTCAAAATTTCAGCCCCTGTAAGTCCTTGTGCCAGACAGCAGCAAGTGCAGTAAGACAGTTCAGGTTCTCAGCTGTCAAATCAGGCAAAATCCTTCAATGGCTACCATGTACGCAGTCAGGAATTAATGCTTCATAGAAATAAGTATTGAAGTCTCATTAGGCATGTGTTTGTCCTGGCTTTTTAAGGGAGTAGGCATGTTGTAAATGTTTTCACAATATTTTTACAACTTGATTCATCTAGAAGCTTTCAAATCCATCTGAATCTGCACACACAAGCAAAAGCGTGAAGGTAACAGAGGGCACATAAACTTTGAACTACGCATTTTTTTAAAAACTCTTCTTTATTTTCTTCCTGTGAAACTCATTGTGAAGGCCTTCCAAAGAAAACAGAGACACCATTTCTAGTACACACACACTGGTACACACAAAGAGTAAAAATACTCGTATTGACTTTCTCCCTTTTCCTCCCATGTGCCCCAGACTACTCCCATGATACAACATAGTGCAGGATTTTGATTATTAAAGAAGGATTTTTTTGAGACATGAATGGAAATTCTTCTGTGGAACAAGATGACCAGCATTACAAAATCTACAGGTTCTCAAAATGGAGTTTGCTGAAATGGTGGAACTGACCATTCTGCTAGTTTCTTTCACACAGTGGATTGCATTGCACCTTATCAAACATTAAAGATGAGCAGTCTCTTTCCAGAATATCAGCAGATGCAGAGAATATCATCGTTATATAAAAAAAAAAGAACTCCATCTCTCATGAATTTTCTATAAATCATTTTATATAATAAACCCTTCAAAATACTGGTCTAACTTAGGTAATGAATGGCTTCAGTAAGAATCTCAGCTCTGTATAAATGCATAATCCCCACCACAAATAAACTGCTGGCTACTGGCATTGTATCCATCAAAAAATTACTAGGAAATTTTATGGCAACAAATCCTGTCATAAAAAAGCCACTATGTTTCTTTATTTGAAACAATATTTCCTCAAAACCACATTTCAACCATTTAAAATACACCCCTCTCTACAAGACTTAACATGTCCAGGATAGGTTTTACAGCAAATTTTGTAATAAACTGCAAAAATCTTTTCTTAGATGAGCTGAGTTTGACTTCTATATTCAACAATAATGGATTTAGTGGTAACCAGGAACAATTCATTTCATTAGGGAGATTAACGTTTTGATAATGACCCTATCTGTGTATTTCAGATTTAATTAAATTTGAAAAAAAAAACCCCAAACTTTTAAAATATTTTATTTGTTAGGGGAACTGCAGCATCACTGTTTAAAGAATCGTCTTAATTTTATATTTTCATGAAATTTATAATAGAGGTTTCTATAACTCACTTTGAAAGAAGACTTTATATAATTCATTTTGAAAGAGGCCTTTATATAATTCACTCTGAAAGACAACTTTTCTTTCAATATATTTTGCCAATTATCTATCCATTCACTGAAAGTTCTTTTAACAAACAGAAGCTAAGAATGAATGTAGCATCAGAAAGAGAACGAGTCAGGACTATCTATGTAAGGTATTTTTTTCATCAGATACTATTTTAGACTTTTTGTTGATTGGAGTAGTTATTTTCATCTGCTTTTTTTCTCTACAGCTAAAGTGACACCGGTGGACAGAGGGCACTTGAGACCTGAAAAATCAATTTCAAGTTTTTTAAGTGGAACAAACTGTAAATATTGAACAAAATACTATTTTCATTTTAAAAAAGTTCATGAATATTTGAAGCAAAAAAAATTTTTTGCAACATTATGCCCTTGTCTGACAATGTTCTTTTTCCTGTAATGCACCATTATTTATATTAATATATCTCTTAAAAAATTTCAAATGCACATAAAGAACTGAAGTAAAGATTTAAAATCCATTGAGAAAAGTACACCTGGGCACAATGGTATATCAGATGTCTTTTCTTCTCCCAAAGTTCAATATGGATGTTACTGATTTTCTGTAGAGCCAAACTGGGTGTTCTGATGCAGATGCCTCTGGCTGGAGCTACATGGCTTATTGAATTTAAGCTTCCCTGACAACTAAAAGGAGTGTGACGCTGAGTGGGGAAAAAGCTGACATATGCTTCATGAGAAACTATTCCAACCGGAAAACATACAAGAAGTGAATGAACGGTCCCTGTATGTAAAAGTCAATACCAGCCAAAATTCTAATTAAAACATTTAAGCCATACGATTATTACTTTTAGGTGGAAATGACTCACAAGCTGTGTAAGAGCTGTGTCCACAGTGAGAGCTGAGACTGAGAAATTCCAATTTCTGAGAAATTTAAGGTGTAATTTGAGTGATACTCTGTTAATCTTCAAGTTCAATTTCCCATCAGGAATTTTGTGAATCAAAAAGGACAGTTTCTTACAGGGGCCCGCAGTCTAGTTTAACATGGTTCCCTGACAGCCTTTTTTAAAAGGGAAGCTGGTGAACTCGAAACCCTTGGCTAGGAGGTGTGTCGCCCAGAGGTAAATCCTGTAGTATTCTAGCAAGTAGTGTGTGCCTGTTATCTGCTGAATGTGTTTAAACAGAAATGGGTTCTTCACAGAGACATTCTGAGAAGTAAGTTTTCTTTCTGATCGGAATGGGCTGGCAAGAAAGATATGTAATACAATTTCCAGATTTGCATATAGTTCTTATCCAAATTCACTGAAGTCAACACAAAAACTTTCAATGTGAAACCACTACCTGTTGTCCAGTCACTAATGATACTGGTAAAAATATTTCTCTGTCTTTCTTAAAAGCCCTCCTAACTGAAAGGCCACAAAAGGCCATTCTGGAGTCTTTTCTTCTTCCAGTTGAACACCAGTTCTCCCAGCCTTTCTTTACAGAAGAGGTATTCCAGCTGTCTGATCATTTTCATAACCCTTCTCTGCATTCACTCTACAGGTCTATGTCTTCTCTGTATTGGAGATCCTGGTGTAGACAGTGTAGTATACAATCACTTCTCTTCTTGGCAATCTGTTAAGGAAATTTTCTTATATAATCATTTAGGTTTCACTCGGGGAGTCAGAGTTGCACCATCCAAGATTTTAACTGCTGGGACCTTTGCCGCAAGTGGCTCCAGTGAACTAGTTGGTGCCCTGTCTGTCTCAACATCTCACACCCAAAGTGTCTGACTGATTTCTGTTCCCAGCTTGACCCTGGGTTTCCCATAACAAAGTGTCAGACCTCTGGTTCCTCTAAGTAATAAATTGTGGAGCAGCAACATAATAAGATCACAACCTGGGTGCCCCGGGAGGCACCCTGAATGAAGGAATCCCTGACCCTTGCAGTCATTGCACACACTCTTCACACACTCTTCATGTCCTTTTCAGGTGCCTCTTGGTCCAATGGTTTTATTAAGTCTGGGTTCTTCTCACTGTTCACCGTGTCCTGCAGAGGCTCTGGGTGACAGCTGACATTGCAGGACTGTGCCCTTTGTTAAGCAGAAGGTCAGTGCCCCGTCACAGCTCGTTGTGTGGGGCTGCAGCCATTTCCCAGCCAGGGCACAACCTGCAGCTTACACTCCGAGCTACCTGCACCAGGTGTGTTCTGCAACAAATCTATACAATTTAGTACTGTTTATGACAGTGTAACCTTAGATTGTTAATTTATTAATAGGTTTCGGATCCCGAGATTTGTATGTATAAGGCTGCATTTGTTACAGGTAGCTGTGTTTTCTTCTGTATGAAGCAAACTCACTAAAGGTGCCCACCATGACTTAAAAATATCAGGGAAATGTGCAGTACAGTAAGAAGTATCCTCATTCACACAGCTGTGAAGAATCTAATTATACACCTTCGTGTGACTTTTTTTTTTAATTGCAACAGATTTTTAGAGTAAGTTAACTTTTAAAAATCTATGTCAAAAGATGTGGTCATGTATCATGTTCGGTAAATCACAGCCATTACTACAGAAACACTGGAAACCTGCTGCACATGCTCTAGCACAAGGCTGCATGACTAGAAATCATGGATGACCACTTTGTTGTCAGAGGTGCTTCCGTTCTTTCTTAGATATCAGAGTTTGATTCTGGACAGAATCCCATTAAAACACACAGCCAAAGATTAATTTGACCAAGCCTGAAAAATCTTTGTTTGCATCTTAAGAGACATGAGATCCTGTGAAAAAGTTTTGTTCGCACTAAACCAGCAAATACATATCTATATGTAGATAGATATATAGGCAGATATAGATATAGATAAGATTTAGATATTGATATTGATATAGATATAGCAATAGATATATCGCCCTTGCTTTTTGCAACTGTGAAAAGGATAAACACTTCATAAAATCTCCTGCCACAGAACCAAACACATTGAAATGGCTTTTTATGGAGATATTGAAACAACAACAACAACAACAACAAAAATACACAAGGCTTGCTTCTCCTGAGGGTTCAATTATTTTGAGCCCTACTGGCAAACTTTGATTGATAAATCTAACCTTTTCTTTCCAGGCAATGGTTTGATCATATAGTGATGAGAAAGAGTCAGAGAATGGAAAAATAATATTTGGATTGCAACAGAATAATAAAAATGCAGAGGATGCCTTTGACTTTTACAAGGTGAGAAATGATTTCCCATTTTGATTGTGTGATGTCAAGACTTCCTTCTAAGAGCAGGTAAGTCTGGGCTTTGTATGATCCTCTTAAATTAATTTTCAAAACTTATAAGGTTTCTCCAGCCTTCCAACTAGAAATTTTTAATACATCCAAAATGAAATTCAAGTTGTAGTGGCAACATAGGTTTTTCAGCAGCACAAATGACTGATGAAGTGGTGTAGCGACCAGACTTTATATGTGAAATATGAACCAAAGATGTGAAATATCAGCTCTACAGGCCCACAGGGAAAAGCAGGCAGCCTTTGTATCCAAAACAAATTTAAGAAGTTTTCCAACTGGGCTGATACAAAAAGCTCATAAAAGATGTCCATCACAACATAATTTGACACTTCTATATATCTTTTTAATTGCTTATTTAGAAAATACTTTTTCGTTCAGTTCTAAAATATGTCTTAGAAGCCCGAAATCCTTTGTCATTAGTTTCTTCAAATCTTCATTTCCATGTAGAAGAAAGAGAAGTTATCAATCAAACACAATTAAATTAGACCATTTAGTTTTATTTTATCATCATAAATTCCTTTACACAAGATCCTTCTTTGGTAGACAAAGGAGCTACACCTAACCTTGCAACCTAACCTTGCAAGCAATTCTACTGGAAAAAAAAGCAGACGGAGAGAGAAAGTAAAATTTTGCTCTGAAATATAAGCTTGACCATCAATTTTTATTTTGGAAGTAAATCACTGAAAAACATTTAAGACTGTGTTGTTTAAATGTTTTCAAATTTCCACAAGCAACTGTAGAATATTACTTTGAAATGGCTGAATTGTGGGGAATTTGGCAAAATAATGTCTGATCTTCATTAACTCTGTTCCTTTCTGATTCATAAAATAGTTTTTGAGGTTGGAGAGCAGTTAACAAGTAATTTTTAAAATAAATAATAAAATTCAGTGAAGAATTAGCTACATCATCTGCTTCAAACCACATAATAAGCCACAATTTGGAGAAAAGGGCATTTTATGTATCAGTGCCATAGTAGTGCAGAAGACAGAGAAAGAAGACATGCATTAGTTGCCGGTCTAAAGAGGACACTGAAATGCAGCTGTGTAAACCTGAACATTGCAGTAAGAGTTGAGAGTGGACATGAAAACCGTGGTATTTATCAGCTTCCAGACATGGTGTATCTGAATGCTGAAAGCCGAATTAAAGTTGCCCTTAGCAAAGGTACGCTGTTACAAATGCAGTCCTCCCACGTAAGCTCTCCCTGCCCTCGCTGCGCCATATGGGACAGATGTAATTTAGTTCTAATATTTTAGTTAATGAAATCACTGCTCCAGCCTATGAATAACTGCAGCAAATGTGCTCACTGTTAAATAGTACTGGACTTGCAGGCAAGTGTGGCAAATAGATAACCCATTACATTTCTACCTACTTCTACAGTTTTTACTGCCTGTTTTTTTATTATGGAGCTAGCTTCCTGAGGCATGGTGTGCGCGCGCAAAATTTAAAAATGAAGAGTCAAGCCTTAGATAGAGACCGTAAAACCATTTAGCTCTGAAAAATTTATTTTCATTAATGAAACTGTTAAGATCTAGTATCCCGACTATAACATTGTAGCTGCTTTTCTTGTTTTACATACTGAAATCAGAAAACAAATATTTAAAAATATAGTAATGCACACATACACCCCAAATATTCTTGCTGGCATCTCCGCAATACATAGCAAAATCATACGGAATTTTTTTCTAGCAACTTAGAGAATCTATCTTTCATCTCCTAAGCTATCTCCTTGAATTTACTAATGTCTCAGCCTCCAAAAAGCTTTATGTAACTGGTTTTTTAAAAACTGTAATCATCTATGCCAAGACTTTGGCTCAGTTAAATAATTTTTCTGTTCTAATTAAGTTACTTCTAATTATGACACTTTGCTCAGCTTCAGAAGAAGGAATTTCAAGCTGATTACAAGAATTATTGGTTTGCACTCTATGTGCTAACAAAACTGAGCAATTGTGGCACCAAACCACAGGTGAAAAAATTCAATTTACTTTTGGAAAAGCAAATCATAATTTTCCATAGAAATTCAGTGCTAGAAACACATGAACCAGGTAATGTTCTGCATGATTGCAAATTCTCAGATTTTAAACACATAAAAAGATGAAGGGAAAACGAAATCTGTACCTGTCATGGTTTAACCCCAGTTCACAACTGAGCCCCATGCTTCCACCCACTCATACCCCCACCAGCAGGATTAGGAAGAGAATTGGAAGAGCAAAAGTGAGAAAACTCATGGGTTGAAATAAGAACAGCTTATCAGAGAGCAAAACACACACACACACAAGCAAAGCAAAACCAGCAATTATTTCACTGCTTCCCACGGGCAGGCAGGTGTTCAGCCATCCCCAGGAAAGGAGGACTCCATCACGTTTGATTATGACTTGGGAACAAAAATGCCATCATTCCACACATCCCATCTTCCTTCTTCCCCAGCTGTCCATGCTGAGCCTAACATAGGGAATATGGGATATCCCTTCAGTCAGTTGAGATCAGCTGTCCCAGCTGTGCCCCTCCCACCTACCCATGCACCCCCAGACTACTCACTGGCAGGGCAGCACAAAAATCAGAAAAGGCTCAGCAGCAGCAAAATTTTCTCTATAATATCAGCCCTGGGTTCAGCACAAATCCAAAACTCAGCCCCATATTAGCTACTGTGAAGAAAATTAACTGTACCCCAGGCAAACCTAGGACAAGACCTCTGAAGTCAATATGCATATTTTAACAACCCTTATCCAGTGCAGACCATGGGCAATTGTGCAGCTGATGGCAACAGCTGTACTTATTTGGAACATTTTTGTTGATTAAAGCTAACAGCTACATAGTTGAAGATTTATGAATAAGAGGGTGGCATAGAGCATTTTTATGGAGTATAGATTCTCCAGAATTAAAGGTCATTTTCTTTACATTGGTTAAACTCAATATCACCCTCCACCCCCAAACTCCTCAGAAAGCAAAGATTACTCACAAAATTGTTACTGTTTTTAATGCCTTTTTTTCCACTCAGTGTTTAATACTAACGCTGCTGTGAAGAGGACCATGACTGCAGGAATGATGTTCCATTTGTGGGCCTTAAAATCCTAAGGGGCTGGTTGTACCATCTGAATGTTCATAATAAGTTCATGGGGCGTGATAGAGTTCACCCTAGAGAACTGAAGGAGTTAGTGGGTGTTACAGAAGGACTCCTCTGTCATGATCCATGGGTATGGGACGTGATGTTCATGATAAATTCTCATCAGGCGGATCAAAGACACCAGGCCACGTTTCAGGGAACTCAGGCTTTTATTGTACAGTCACCACAACTCTGGCAATGACCTGACTATTTAGACTAAAAAGGTGTTAGCTAACAAGCCCTTACATTTTCACAATATACTTCCACAAAAGGTGTTAGCTAACAAGACCTAATTTCGTACAGTACAATTCAATAAGTCCTCAAGTCCCACAACAAATTCTTCGAAAGGTGCTGGCTTACAAGCCACAACACCGCTATTCAAAGGTGCTGGATAATGAACCACAACACACTTCCACAAGGTTCCCACTCTCACAACAGAATTTAGTACAGAGTACGAAATAGAATGTGACAGACATGCTTTGCTCAGGCCAAGCAAGGCAAGAAAACAAAGAATATCACCGGTCCTCAAATTCTGCATTGGTCCTGCTGCTTGGATGATCCAGAGCTTGGTTTTCAAGACAAGGAAAAGTAAAAGAGAAAGAGGAGAGGGTGGGAGGGAAAAGAGGAAGAAGGCCCAATCCACTCCCTCTTATAGTTAAGAGGTAGATTCCTGGTACACACCTCTTATGTAAATTAGGATTTTCTGTGCTGTTTTGTTCACACATGCACAGCCAGCCTCTCTCCAGGGAGTGAGCTGGGGGGGAGCTGAACACAGGTCTCAAGGCAGAGCACAAACTTGGCTTACAACAGTGTCGCCCCACCCCCACGAGACTCTCTTCTCTGATCACACCTTTCCTGTAGCAATCCTCAGACTGTTTGAGACAAAACATCCTTAGGTTTGATCCTCTATACCAGCTCAAGCATCTACCAGAGGTCTTGGGAGCCTAAAGAGGTCTCCACTGATTGGAAGCTAGCTAATGTCATTACATTTATAAGAATGGCAGGAGGGAAGACCCAAAAAAGTAGATTAGTCTAACCCCTACCTGGAAAAATAATGAAGATCTATTGGGATTCTACTGAAAGACATGTCAAGGACAATGAAATTATCAGGCACCATCAAAATGGGTTCACAAAGGGAAAGTCTTGCTTAACTAATCTGATATCTTTCTATGCCAAGGTGTGCTGATTATAACACCAGCAGGAAATTAAACTCAAAACAAGCCATTCTCCTTCCCCTGCCCCTGCTGGTAAGGGAGGAACAAAAAAGTGGAGACTATGGGTTCAGATAACAATTTACTGAAAGGACAAAGCAATGGAATACAACATGCACAATAACAACAGCAATATTAATGGCAGAAGTATACAAAAGAGGACGTGTTTTACCCACAAAAAGGTGTTCACCATCAGCAACAAAAGAAGATGGTAGACACTTCTCACAGATCATATCCACATAGCTTCTTGCCCAGACAGACAGTATGATGACTGTTCTTGCACGCAGCCCACACGGTCATCAGGAACAAAGACAAGATGGTGAGGAAGCTCCTGTGGCTAATTTTTCCCACCTCCCAGTCTGAAATAAAAAAAAAGTGACTGAAATATAAAAACCTAGATCATCTGAATAGGGATCTGTTTTGCTCAGTTCTGTGTGGGCGCCTCCAGCACTGCTTCTAACACCTGCTGCATTGTGGGGTCACCCCCACTGGTGCTTTCCTGGAGCAGCCTCCCTGCCAACTCTGTTGATTCAGTATTACACTTGATACTTGGTTTTGCTGCTCTCCCTTTCAGCACCAGGGTCTATAGCCATGCTTTGGAAGTAAAATAGAAGAGGGAAGCAGCCAGGCAGCAGAAGGACAAAGTGCACAGATGTTTATGCCATAGTAGGGCACCCCAGCTTTCCCTGCCAAAACCATTTCCCCAGGGATGATGCGGATGTTTCTGAGTAACAGCTTGGTCACACCCACATAGCACTAAAGTCCACCCCCTCTCCATAATCAGGGCACAAGTTCACCTTTAAAGTGGATGGAGGGAAGGTGGTAGATGTAGCTTTTCTGGATTTCATTCAGGCTTTTGATGCTGTCCTCTATGTCCTTCTGGACAAGTTGTCTTTCTTTGCAATGAGCAGGTACACAGCACTCTGTGTAAACTGATAGCAGGGCTCAAGCAATTGTCACAAAGGGAGTTACCTGTGGCTGGTGGCCAGTCACCAGCAGAATTCCTCAGGGCTTAACTCTACGGCCAGTTCTGTTCAATATTTTTGTCATTTGTCTAAATGCAGAACTTACGCTAGCCAGTTTGATGGTGATACTGAAAGGAGAGGTGCTATTGGCTGTCTCGAGGGAAAAGAGAGTGTAAACTGGGAGAGGAGTGTGTGGAGAGCAGCCCTGCAGAAAGGGACCTGGGGGTGCTGGTCGGCAGCAGCTCAGTGTGAGTCAGCAGGGTGTGCCCGGGGAGCCAGGAGGGCAAACCCCATCCCGGGGTGCACCAGACACAGCATCACCGGCCAGACAAAAGACAGGATCATCCCACTGGATTCAGCCATGTTATGGCCTCATCCTGAGTCCTGTGTGCAGTGCTGGGCCCCACAGTTTAATTTAAGAAGGATACAGAGAAGGGCAACAAATCTGGTGAAAGGGCTGGAAGGTATATCCTGTGAGGAGCAGCTGAATACGCTGGGTTTGACAGGTTTGAAGAGCAGCAGGCTGAGGGGTAAACTGATGGTTCTTTACAGCTTCCTCAGGAGAGGAAGTGGAGAGGGAGGTGCTGATCCCTTGTTCCCAGTATTAAGTGATGAAGTGTATGAGAATGACTCAAAGCTGTATAAGGAGAAGTTCAGGTTTAACATTGGGAAATATTTCTTCACAAAGCGGGTGGCAAAACAATGGAATAAAATTCCTGGAGAGGTGAATGGTCCTCATTACACCTGCACCGAAGAGCATTTCTGTTCCTCTCGAACTGTTTGCGTGGAAGTTTTTGGTATTGATGATGGAGGGGAAGAGCTACATGGATGGCTGTAGTAGCTTTCTCTATTTCCAGCAGAGTTATTGAGTGGTTTCTGGTGCCATCCAGCTCCAAGATTGTCCTGTGGCTGTCCAAAGCTGAACTCATCAGCCACAAATAGTGCTTCTTAAACATATTTAAGACTGGGGAAAAATCTGCTTTGGAGCAGTACGTAAAGAGAGAGAGGAGTGAGAATGAATGAGAGAAACAGCCCTGCAGACACCAAGGAAGATGGAGGAGGTATTCCAGACACTGGAACAGAGAGTTTCTCCTGCAGCCCATGCTGCAGACCACAGTGAGGCACACTGTCCCTCTGCAGCCCATGGAGGATCCAGTGCTGGAGCAGGTGAGCACCTGAAGGAAGCTATGGCCTGTGGGAAGTCTGCACTACCGGGAGCAGGCTTTTGGCAGTATAGAGAGAGGATCCCATGATATGGAGCACTTCTGTTGGTGTATGAACCCACAGAGAGCTGTGCTGAATCAGTCTGCTCCTGAAGGACTGAACCCCCTGGAAGGGATCCACACTGAAACAGTTAATGAAGAACTAGTCTGTGGGAAAGACTGGTTTTGAACAAGTTTGTGGAGGACTGTCCCCTGGGAAGGACCACACATTGAAACAGAGGAAGAATATGAGGAGTCCTCCCCCTGAGGAGAAAGGAGAAGCAGAGACAACCTATGATGAACTGACCACAGTGCCTATTCCCCCTCCTCACCTGGTATAAAATTTCCGACTCATTAACTGAAGAAAACAGAAGTGTGAGGTGAATGAGGTAGATATTTTTCACAACAAAAGTAAAAGAAATTCTGTTTGATAGAACATGTGATAAACAAGAAAGCCAGATAAACTTTCCACATGAAGCTGCCCATTAAGCAGTCATCATTTCTGTGATATAACACGAGACACTGAAGTCTGATTATTTGAAGTGATTTTTGCTTCTTTCTTCAATGAAATTTACTGGAAGCTTTGCCCATTGTGTAAGTTCTGTATAAGAACTCAGTACTCTGAAAAAATTTTGAATTTGTCCAATTACCTCTATAAATAGTAACTTCTTTCTAGTTATATTGTCTAGTTGTTTTCTTCAGCTGAAGAAGACAAAATTGTATTGTCACCTTTCAGAGGTGTTTCAAAGTTACAAAAACTGTGAATCATAAGCTATGAGAAACTTGTATCTTCTGACCCCCTCTATCACTTGCTGTTGCCCCTATTTTCATAGAGGAAGATCTCTGCCAAGGGTGGTTCAATAATGCTTGTTTTCAATGAACTGCTGTGAGGGGAGTTTCCAGCTCTCAGTGTGATATGTTAGCTTTAGACGCAGAGATAATAATATTTTCAAAAGTCATTATTGTCTGAAAGACAGCAAAGGGCCAGACAACACAGGAGTCTTTTACTTAGAAAGATTCTGCTAAGTGTCAATTTGGTTTTGTTGGCTAAAACAGTGCTGTCCATAAACTACTTTACAATGATTTTTTGGGTTCCGTAGCGTGGTTACTACTTGATACGTAGTTTTAAATGATGCTTGTTTTCCCAAAATCTTCTATAAGCACTTCTTTGTGCCAGATTGGTGGGCTTTAGGTGCCCCTACATAAGTGTTTCTGCTTGGATCATGAGTAAACTTTTTTATCAGTATCCTAATCAGAAACAAGAAAACAAGTTAAAAGTATTATGTACTGGGGAGTCTATTGTCTAAAGTTACAGCAATATTAATTTAAAATTCAAGTCTTTGAAAGCTGTTGTACAATATAATAATGGTCTGATTAATTATACCAAACATGAATCTGGTTCCAAAGTTATTTTGGGTACAAACTCACATTTAGTTTTGTCTGTTAACAGCCATTACTCCTCCAGCAGAGTAATTAAATCTACAAATGCTCCAACCATTTATGTAAGTCTGATAGAAATTATCCCAATTTATCTGGGAATTTCCACTATGCTTCTAATAATTAAAGTAGCCCGATTTGCTAGATCTGACTGGTGGATGGAAGGAATGGGAAGAATAATGGGAGTTGTCATTATTCTCACTTCCAGGAAATCTGAGTTCCTTAAAATATGGAATAGAGATAGTTATCATGTCCTTCTCTAGCCAAGGCATTCTGTGATTCAAAAATGTTATTTTATCTTTGTGATCTTACCGTACTTCTTTGGGATTCCAAAATTCAAAGTTCCAGATTTTTAAAACAACTATGAAAAATATGTAAGAGAGAAACAAGATTAACAATTTCTGCATGTTTCTTAATCCAACAGTAAAAACTCAATGGCAATTTCATATGAATTTTCTAGGGTGAGAATTCTACCGGGTTCTTTCACCTGTGTGTAAGAGCCAATCAACACACTGAATCGAGATATTTGATTTAATTACAACTCTGCAGAATCAGGCATCAGGCATCTAACACAGTCAGTACACCTTTCAGGAAACAAGCACAGTCTTTTATATCAAAAAGATAACAAAGAAACAACTACACAGAAAAAGGTGATTGTTCACTCACCCTTATGAAACAAAATTCTCACTGTGCCTGTGGTGGTCTCAGTCCTGTTCATTATACTATCATTTACATATACAAATTTCCCTGGAGGGTGTTTTTTAGCAGTATAATTATCTAAGGTAACTTGAGATTATATTTTCATTCTATCAGGTATCACCAAGTTATTATTTAACCTCACACTCTATTACAATTTCTGTTTGAGTCTGTTTGAACAATGAGTTGACAATGAAATAAGTATTCTGCTCCTATAGACTCTTCATTGCGTTCTTTTCCTAGGGACTCTTTATTACTCCATTACTCCTGCACCCTCTTGTCATAATTCAAGACCCATCCATGGTTGCTGTGAACTGTTTTGTGGCTTTTTAACTTCATCTGACATCAAAGTTACCAGCTCGTCTTGAAGAGTCTACCAAAACATGACATAGAACAGTGTATCAGCATTTCAGAAGTGCTCTCTTTGGGCTGATTTGTAGCTTTGAAATATGATTGACTTCTGTTTTGATATTCTGTAATGGACTGAAATTTTGAACTAAGCTGAACAAGAATAGAAGAAGATAAACTGAGCACAACAATACATAACATTTACTTCCTGCCCTGTGTTTGGAGAGGAGCTTTTGCAACCAAGGTTTGCTGCTCTTTTCAGAGTAATGGCAATGTAGATGTTCATCCCAATTCATCTATAAACTTTATATTGTAACAAGGAGGGAGTCACTGAAAAGTATTTATCTACTATGTTCATTTGAGAGAAAAATAAACATGTTGACCTTCAATTCCTTCCCCATTTAGTTTTCTTCTTATCAAAGGATGACAGCATTTAGCACAAGGACAAATGCCTGCATTTCTGTGAGGAATGTAGACAATGCTGTCATGAAACAAATAGCCTCCAGGAGGAAAAAAATGGAAGCCTTTCAAAAGGCTTAATGTGTAAAAGAGGCTGTTTCAGTGAACCCAGCACTGTATGTCAAATGTCTAAATAAGAGGAAAAAAAGGCCTTTGGAGAAATAGGTTTTTTACTGCCCTGAACTGCAGTGTTTTTACTGGAGAACTAAATACACATGTCAATGATAACATTTTAAAATGCTCTGTTTATTCTTATGTAATATGCATTTTCCTGCTTAGGCTTATTATACCAGTTATTTTCTTAATTTTTCATGGTATTTAGAGACTGAAAGCAAAAATAAGATTCCTAAAGAAGCATGTAAGCTGAATGGTAGATATATTTTTTTCCTATAGTGTATCTCTGACTGAGGACTTCATTTCACCAAAAATTCTTTTTTTTTCTCCTTACTCCATTAGAATCAAGGTAACATACCCTCTGAAATAGCTTTGAAATGTAATAATTCCAAAAGTAATAAAAAATATAATTTGTACTGTTCTGATGGGAAAAGTATATTTCCCACTTATGTAGTTTGGGAAAGTAATTGCATTGTTTGGGAGCTACAGAAGATTTGATGTTATTGCCGTAGCTTCTGTCTGTAAAACTTTGTGTTGATTCTCCTTATTTTTCTCCTTTTATGGGTTCAAATTTTTGAATATCTGGTGAAAGAGTTCCAGGAATCCATGGTGTAAATACTCAGACATAGAAAAAGGAATATATTTTTAATCACAAAACTTCCAAAACAAATGTTGGAAACCTTGTATTGGTTTCTATGTGTTACTTTCTCTGCAGAATAATAGTTACTGCTTCAGCAGCTTCTATCACCATATGTGTACAATAAGTAAATGAACACAATAATGAACACATAAAAGAAGGCTAAACCCACCCAGCTTAACAAATCCATTCTCCCACCCGCTGTGTGCTGGAACACGAACAGAGCATTGTTTGGATCATAAGGATTAGTGAAATAACAGTCTTGGTGAACAACATGGTCATGTGGATAAAATGATTATTTCTTAAAGTCAGTGCATGATAGCTGGGATACCAGTGATTTTACTTACTTAACGCATTATTCTAATCCAGTGGAGGTGGGAAGTGTATAATTATTTCAGCTGAACAGATCAACAATTATACACAGAATAAAGTTAAGAATACTTTATATAAATTAATTGTGATCCTCCTTTTTTCCTCTTTCTTTAAAAATGAAATTACTATAATTAAAGTTTTCCTTACAACCCATTTCTCTTTCAATAGCATATCTCTGTGAGAAATGAAGAGTATAAAATATCCTTACTAGTAGAACAGGAAACAAGCTGGGATAGTTGTTATCTGCCCTGGTTATACTGAAGATATACAGCATCAAATTTCAAAAGTTATCACGATTGCTACTCTGTGATATTTTAATACTCAACAGGGCTTTGACAATTGCTTCTATGATGTAAAGAGTTTCATTACTACATCATTCCTGTGTGTTCTGCTAGCTCAGTGTGAATTTAAACACACAATTGTAGACTTTATCTATTCCTAGTTCTTTCCATCTTAGGAACTGGGGTGAAAACCACTTTTAAGGATTGCGAGGTTAATTAGTGAGACTACTGAAAATAAGGTAGGAGCATTTCTATGCAGAACATTAGCAATCTTCAGTTCATATTCTTTTAAAATTCCAACATCTTTCTTTATTACAGAGTGTCTTTTATCATAGAATCACAGAATCATAGAATCATAGAATATTTTGGGTTGGAAGTGCCCTTTAAAGATCATCTAGAGGAATGAGCAGGGACATTTCCAACTAGGTCAGGTTGCTCAGAGCCCCGTCTAACCTGACCTTGAATGTCTATAGGGATGGGGTATCCTTCACATCTCTGGGCAACCTGTGACACTGTTTTATCATTGTAATAAACTTCCTCCTTTCATCTAATCTAAACCAGCCCTCTTTTAGTGAACCCTTTTCCTATTGCCACAGGCCCTGCTAAAATGTTTGTCTCCAACTTTCCTATAAGCCTCCCTTAAGTACCAAAAGGCTGGAACTCTTAGATATGGATAATTCACTCTTTCTTAAATTTCTATTTCTTTGAAATGTCTTTGAATCTTTTTAATTTTAAGTTATCTTTGGTAGGTGTCCAAAAAGGATCTCAGAGGGACACAACAGGTAGCATAGTTCTTACTCTATGGTGATTCATAAAGGTAATAGGAAAGAGGCAATGTTTTGATCTTTTCCCTAGTTTAGGGATGTTTAGGTTCAAATTTATTCTGTAATGTTTCCAGGCCATTTCATGTTACAGTCATTGAGAGCCTCCCAATATAAATTCATTTGTTACCGTTACTCATTTCATACAAAAGAGAAAGGCATTGCATGTTAATGAAAAATGAAATCAGTGGAGAAGCTTAACACTCTGTAGTGGATGTAAATAGCAATAGCACCCTGGTTTTACTCCTTCAAGTCATGGTATTTGGAAGGAGAACCCTTCTGTCTTTCACAGAGCAAGATCTGCAAGGGATGTTTGGGAAGAGAAGCAGAACCTTCAGGTACATTGTGCACTCTGTCACATGAAATGAGTGGAATGCCAAAGATATTCCCAAAAATATTCTTTTTCTTCTCCTAGGAAGTGATAACCTTTTTGTGAGGAAGAAAGACACAATATCTCCCTTTTGGCAATGAGACATCAGCATGCAAGTCTTGATGTCTCTTGTCGATGTTCTCACTTTTCTACCTTCAGCATGATGGAAGGATTTGCTTGAGCTTGCTTTGCTGCTGTGACCTCAGTTTCTTTGCCATCGCTGTTGCCATTATGAGTCATGTAGGCCCTGAACACATTATATTACATTGGAGCTGACAGATGCATGCGGGCCATCTATACAGTAGGCAGGGACATACTTGGATTTAGGCAATGGGGTAAAATAAATGCATATGTATTCTTAACTATGTTTCCTGAAGATCCTTTTCAAAGGATTGTGGCTTGTGAGTACACTGTGTGGATAGAAACACTTATATACTAGAAAAGGGGTGAGTGAACCCACACCTGAAGGATCCTGTAGAAAGACTACCAGTCTAAGCTGATGTATGTTTCAAGTCATATTTAGTTTATATAGCAGGAACCAGCACAATCACAAGACACTGGAAAGATGTGTCTCAGAAGAGGATGGTGAGGTTGTGCTTTCAGATGTCTTCTGAAAGGAAGTTTTATATTTCAAATGCCTTGTCTGAATGAAGAATCGCTGAAAGGAGCAATTCTAGACTCAAGTGCAAGAATGCCAAAGGACTTATCTCTCATTTTTTGAATTGATTTCAAGACATAAGCACTTTGAAGAAGTAAAGTCTAAATGAAAAAATAAAAATACTAATTTTCTTTACACAATTCCTATTTAATATTTTTTTTCCACTATTCCTGTAATCTTACAGTTTAATTATTTCTGTTTCTGACATTGCTTCTAATATCTGCAAACAAAATCAGCTATTTTATGCAATGCTTCTGAGATCCTAAGTCACACTTTAATTCAGCTGTCTTGAACCAAGGTATATTTGATATCCTTAAAGCTCTGGAAAATACTAGCCAACTTCATGCATATGTTAGCATTGACCTGAAACAATTTTAACATCACAGTCTTACATCCTGAAGTACATCAAATAAATTCACACACAGTTTTGCCTTCTGTTCAAAAATTAATTATGATGAAGCTACCAATCTGAGTTTTTACTTTAGTGTTGTGCTTAAATTTGAATTCTCACAATGTAAAGGTTGCATGCTTTACTGAAGTTGCAGTGGCTTCAAAATTATTTATGTCTAGTGGCTAGCACTCAATTTTTCTAATGCGTGCGTGAGGTTTGGAGATGATTCCCTAATTTTGCAGAATCTTTTAAATCTGACTTGGAATGATGCTGGCATTTAAGCCAACAGTTGTTAAATTCATTGTATCAAATACTATCCTTATGGTTATTTTAGGATTATATCTGAAAATTAGAACTGAACATTGAATTACAGAATTATCAAGGAAAATAATAACTGTCAATACCACTATTAAACCTGTAAAATTCAATAGTATAAAATCATATCTTTCACAACTAAAGCTTTTTTCTTGATTTCATTTTTTTAAACACCACTGACAGCGACTGAAGAAAGTAGGGTGTCGAAGCCTCAAGAAAAGTTTTCTTCCTTGTATTTTTATTTCCAAACAAAGATGGAAATGGCAGACTGTCAAATAAAGAATTGCTTCCCTAAAATTGCGCTGTGTCTTATCACCGGGTCACTATATGTTAATGCTGGATTATGTAATATGATAACACATCCACCAGAAAGCCATTTTGTGTGACAGTGCCACACAAGTTTGGTTATTTTGAGTCACATAAATATAACTGTATTGCTGTTCTAGCACCCCCTTCCGCATGCTCCCATTCCCCCATCCCTCCTGCCCCACTAGTTTAAAATAATTTTAAAGATATTTGGAGATGTATCAACAATTTGTGGAAAGCTAAATCTTTTGTTTGTAATTCCTAGCAAAGTACAATTTTAATGCTCTTTTACAAGTAAAGTGCTATATTCTCAGAATCATTCAGGCTGGAAAGGACCTCAGGAGACCTATACTCCAGCTACCTGCTAAAAACAGGGTCTGTGTTTGAATTCAGGAAGGATTGCTTAGTGCTTTGTCCAGCTGGGTCCCGAAAACAAAGGACAGAAATTTCTCAGTCTCTTTGGGCACCCAGTTCCATTGCTTAATTAGTCCCACGGAGAAAAATATGTTTGCAATCTATAACTGTAGCCACTTATTCTGGCCCCAACTCCTTGTTCATCTCTGTGTAGGAGCTGAAAGACTGCTTTTTGGTCTGTTCCTCCTCCAGGGTAAACAAGCATTAGTTCCACAGCTTCTGCTGGCAGGCTAAATACTGCAGCCACTGACCATTCCAGTTACCCTCTGCCAAACTTGTTTCAGTTTCTCGACATTTTTCCTGTATTAGGTGGCCACAAGCTGGTTTCTGCATTTAGATGTAGTCTAAGAAGTGCTGAGAAGAGGGAGATAATCACCAGCCTCAACCTCTTGCCACTTTTCACACAGAAAATGCACTGCAGGCCCTTTATTGCTGCCTGGGTGCACAGCTGGACTCTACTCACCTTGATGCTCCCCATGGTTTCCAGTCCATCTCCACAGAGCTTCTGACTGACTGAACCATCTCCAGTATGTATCACTGACAGGGGCTCTGCCTGTCCAAAGCTCAACCCGTGCCGTTGTTGAATTTCATCAGATTCTGTCTAGCCCATTCATATAACCAGCCTAGGTACCTCTGAATGCCAAACCTGCCTCCAACTGTGTTCATTTCCCCAAGGCTAATATTCACAAACTTGGTAACAGTGCACTCTGCTGGCCCCAGGACAGAACCCTGCAGTAGTCCACTTGAAGCCAGACTCCATGTAGAGGTCAAATTATTAATTACTACTTTTTGAGCCCAGTGTCAAAGTCAGTTGTCCAGCCATCTATCTGGCCACTCATATAGACCCAAACATTTCAATATGCAATTAAGGATGTTGTGGTGACTGTGCTGAAAGCCTTCCTAAAGTCAAAGTAGATAGCATCTGCTGTTCTCTCATCATCTGCAAGTATAGTAATTTCATTACAGAAGGGAATGAGGTGTTCAGGCATGATTTACACCTGGTACCTTCAGATTGACTTCCCACGTCGATTCCCAGATGGTCTTTTCCATATACCCAGAAATGGGCTCCAAATGGGCTCGGTCCATTATTTTCCAAGAGATTGAAGCAACACCGACAAGCCTGGAAGTCTTTGGATCATTCTTTTAGTGTGTTTCAAAGTCGAATACAATATTTGTCTTTCTCTAGGTGTCACAAGATTTCCCACATTTCCATGACGTTTCAAAGATGATAGGGATAAGCTTCGAAGGAACTTTAGACAACTCTGTCATCATCTTCAAATGCAAACCTCTAGGCACATACAAGACAAGTAGGTGATCTGAGACAGCCAGCATGGCTGTACTAAGGACAAATTGTGCCTGACCAATCTTGTGGCTTTCTATAGTGGAGTGGCAGCAACGAGGGAAGACTGACCAATGTCATCTACCTAGAGTTCTGTAAGGCCTTCAGCATGGTCCCACATGTCATCCTCTTCTCCAGATTGGAGTGATAGGCATTTAAAGGGTGGACGGTTTGGTGAGTAAGGAATTGGCTGGATGGACACAGCCAGAAGGTTGTGGCCTGGCTCTATGTCCAGGTGGAGGCTGGTGATGAGTGATGTGCCACGGGGCATTTTGGGACTGGAACCCTTTAACATCTTCATCAATGGCATAGACAGGGATAGAGTGTTTCATCAGCAAGACTGCAGATGACACAAGGCTGAGTGGTGCAGGATGGGATGCCGTTCAAGAGAGCAAACAAAATCGAAAAGTGGGCCCATGACAACCTCATGGAGTTCAGTAAAGCCAAGTGCACCTCAGTCAGAGCAATCCCAGACATGAGTATAGACTGGGAGATGAACTTATTGAGAACAGCCATGTGGACAATAACTTGGGTGTTCTAGTGGATGAAAAGCTGGACATGAACAGGCAATGTGCACTTGCAGCCCAGATTTCAAGCACATCCTTGGCTGCATCAAAAGCAGTGTGGCCAGAAGGGTGAGGGAGGCAATTTGTCCCCTTTAATATGCTTTCATAAGACCCCACCAGGAATGCTGCATCCACCTCTGGGATCCTCAGCACAAGAAAGATGCTGATCTGATGGAGCAGGTCCAGAGGAGAGCCATAAAGACAATCTGAGAGCTGGAGAACTTCTCCTATGAAGACAGACTGAGAGAGTTGGGCGTTTTTCAGCCTNTTTATTGCAGCCTTTCAGTACTTTAAGGTGTCTTGTAAAAAGGTGGGACAGGAGCTTTTTACACAGTCAGATAGTGATAGGGTAAGGAGGAATGATTTCAAACTAAGAGAGAAGAGATTTAAATTAGATGTGAGGAAGAATTTCTTTACTCAGTGAATAATTAGGCACTGGAATTAGTTAGGCAGAGAAAAGGTGGATACCCCATCCCTGGAATCATTCAACACCAGGCTGGATATAGCTCAGAGCAACCTGATTTGGCAGATGGTATCCCTGCCCATGGCAGGGAGGTTGGAACTAGATGGATCTGTAAGGTCCCTTCCAACCTGAAACATTCTATGGTTCTATGAAACTTAGTTCCATGGACTCGATCCTGAACCTGGTTTTCACTAAATGTTGACAGCTCCTCTCCTGCATGAATCCTGCCTTTAGGCTCAAAGACCTGAGACCTAGCTGGTGAACACTAAGGCAAAAATATTGAATATTTGTGCCTTATCTGCAGCCATTTTCACTGGATGAAATCAGTCTTCCTGTTCGACACTGGGTCCACATGTTCGCTA
Source organism: Cnemophilus loriae (assembly GCA_013397755.1). Lineage (NCBI taxonomy): Eukaryota > Metazoa > Chordata > Aves > Passeriformes > Corvidae > Cnemophilus > Cnemophilus loriae. Next base: position 282,977 of record VZTF01009085.1, on the reverse strand, counting down.
TGTACTCTTTCATTGCTTGTGCAAGGATAGAAGTTTTCATGCTGAGATTCAAAGGGAACCTTGTGTTTCCTAACAGTAATCCTGCATACGTGGGAAAAAGCTCTACAATCTGCCTTTGTAGCCTGTTCTCACTTACAACTCCTTTTTTACAGCTCCTATTTGATACTTAACCTCAGTTACATGTTCCACCTTTAGCCAAGCCAGTCTCCCGAGTCATCTTCATACTTTCCTGAGTGCCATGGTTGCTACATTGACTATACCATCCCCAGCTGGTTCTTCCCTCTTTGTAAGTTTTGGGTCCAGGAGAGCTTCTGCCATTTCCTGACTCATCCAGCTTCTGTGACATGCAGTTTTTCTCAGAACACCCTAACACCCTCATCCCTTCTTTTACTTGTGTCCCAGTGGGTTGCCCTTGCAGCAGATGTCAGGGAGGGTAATGTCTCCTGTAAACCGGGGAGTAATGATACAGAGACTTCCTTGAGCTGCTTAAAATGGAACTTTGTCCTCTTCTTCATTTGATAGGATGGTTGGTAACAAACTCTGACTTCAGAGCTACCCTTCCTTTTCTGTCGTATCATACTAATCCTCTTAGTCTTAGTCAGCCTGTTTCTCATTCCATGACTTAGCTCAGAATGCTCAAGATGCCTATTCACATGAAGAAGGACCCTTCCTCCTACCATTCCCTTCCTGAGAAGTTTGTATCCATCCCTTATAGAGCTATGGCCATACAATGTGTCAGACCACCCCACAGTTAGAACAATGATGTTATATTATGGTTCTGCCTCACCATGTGAAGGTCTCACAGTATCTGTTTATTTGTCTGGTTTTTCACAAAATGCTTTCCGCAATCTGAGTTGTGCAAATAACATGTATTTTACCATATTCTTTTTTTAATTCCAGAGACTTTGTGTTCAATCGTAATAAGGCTTTGTGTTCTGAGCACACAATTACAGCTAACACAGTGCAGATCCGTCTTCACACTTTCCATTAGCATATTCCAAAAAACTCAGTGAAAAGAATACAGGTTGGTGCTAAACTCTTTGATGAATACAGACTAACATTCCTAATATTTTTAAGGACTCCACTGCAAATAGTTCTGTTGTCAGTGCAAGATACTATGGAATTAATTCTAGTCATGCACTGAAATTGTGATTGTACTGGGAAGGCTCAAGGCTCTGAATTTTAAGGACTTTTACAGACTGGTGTCTTGGTTTAAGACAATTTAAGGTGCAGACACTCCAGAATGAATTATGTCCCCTTTAAGTTTTAACCACTTCCTTTTCATTCAACAAGGAGAGATGAATATGAATAGATATAAATGAAAAAAATAACAGTTTACTAAAAATCAAAACAGCAACAGAAAAAAAAATAGAAGTGATAATGACTAGTTAACAAATTTGCTAAATCTCTCAGCCCTCCAGAGATTCTCTCAGCCAAAGAGAAAAAAAACCGGCGGAGACGCCCCTCGCCAAGATGGCACCCTCCACAGAGAACCTCATGGTCTGGGAGGCAAACCCAAAAAAATGGCAGACAAGCCTCGTTCAGCTCAACCTTCCTCCACAGGAGCTTGTGAAGCAGTCCTGGTGGCAGAAGAAGTGTGCTGGCATTGCCTGGGAGCTGCAGCTAGCAGTGTCAGCCTCTCTGATCCCTTGCGGCCGTGTGTGTGCGAGGTCAGTGCTGCCACTCTCTCACCCCTTCCGCCGCGTGCTGGACTCCGCTGGCCAGTGCTGCTGCTGTGGGGAGGAACAAAACATTCCCACGGAGCACCAAAGAATGGTGGCCTATCTCTGGCCAGCTCTGGCTCAGCTCTGTGGACTGGGACATTCACTCTGAAACACGGGTGGATTGTGAAATGCAGCTTCTTGGGCTGCCTCGAGAGAAACAAAAGAAGGCTTCTGCCTTGCACTGCGTTAGTTTTCGCTGCGAGAACGAAAAGCAAAGAGCAAGAGAGCTTCTACCTGAGTGATCCTGACCTTAAAAAAGGACCCTGGGGCCAACCCCCTCCACGACCCCATTTCTATCCACCGGTTCTTACAGAGATAAGTAACAATTTTTGGCACATGACATAGCACAGATAGATATGGAATTCAGTAACATTTTGGGTTACCCACGACAATAGGTGAAAAAACAGAGAAAAATCATGTGCTTTATGGTCAAAGATTGAATATGTACAGTTACAACAGGAAAGATGTTGATTATTCCTAAATGAACAGTGGTACAGTGTATTAATTATCTTGTCAGTTATTTCCTGAGCTTAGTTCTCTGTATGTCACAGGAAAAACTAATTTCAAGTTCATCGGGATTGAGGTGATTATCTACACATCCATCAATCTGATTGCCAGGCAAGCGGCAAAGTTGTTTCCTTCTGAATTCAAAGGTAAATGTTCTAAACTGGTTAAAATAGGTAGCTAGGAGTTGTTAACATGCCCCTCCTGATATCTAAGTACTTTTAAAATAAATTGTAGCTCTGAAAGGATAGTGCTGTCCTAAAATGGGTATGTGACCTACTGAAGCATCTTTCAGGAAGGATTCTGACAGGTTCTCCACGCGGAGCTTTGAACAGCCTCCTAGAAGGTGATCTGAATGTATTTGGCAGGTGTTTCTAGATATGCAGGGGAATAGAAATAGCCTACACCCACTTTTAGGGTGAAAACATTTGAAAATTGCTTCATGTAAGACAATCCACCCTGTCTTCCATGAAATAAATTACTTTTAAGGCGACACAGTTGCTGTGAGAAGTGTAAACAATATTTGCATTAGCTAATTTATCCCTCCTCCTCAGTATGCTTATAAAAGTATATGCTTATAAAAACATATGCCTTTTTTTTCTAAGATGAAGACAGTGAGATGCCTTCTTTATCCTTTTTTTACATCACAATTCCCCTAGAAGCAAACAAAACCTCCCACTTCTTACAAACCCCAGGTTTTTTCATCAAGCCTGAAAGCTCTTTTTATCTCATTTTATACGACATGGTCTCATGCTACAGAAGGTTCCAGCTTGAAAGAAGTCAATGTCAGTCTCTAATCAATTGCAAGGATCAGTGCTAAGTCACCTAAGACTCGATTCTCTTGTCCCTGCAATTGCTTGGACTAAATATTCTGTTTTCACAATACTGCTAGCCCTCACTGCCTCAAGGAGTGAGGGAGACTGGAGCAGAGACATCAAACTAATGTCTCTGATGTGTCATTGCACAGCATATTGCCATTAGGACATCAAGCCAGCATGATTTATAAGCAATTTTAATTAATTTTCTGAGTCATTTCCTAAGGGCTTAATTCTGTAATCTTATTACCATGAGCCTAACATGCTATAGTAAGACTATGCTTTCTAATCTTTCTTTTGTTGTTAAATACAATCTCTGCTTTCATTAAGAAACTCTTGAAATAAAGCAGGTTGCTCTTTTGCATGGTGAAATTTGTCTCTGTTCATTAGAAATTAGTACTAGAAATTATGTAGTGGAGTTCTTAATACAGAACTCATCACTTACTCCTCTCCTTTATTCTTTTACTGTGAAACCATGCTAGAAGTGATTGAGGTTCCTACTTTAAAAAATCCACATATCTAGAATTTTAGATTTGGAATAATCTCAGCCCCATTTTATTTTGTGTACACAGAACCAAATCTTAATCTCGTTTGATTCAGTGAAATCTGGATTTCTTTTTACCCATTATAAGCAAATAAACTGTGTTCATGAAGATATGTACCGATTATGAACTGCAGAATAATGTGCTTTTACTGTTTGCTTATTAGCCTCTGCTTTAAAAAAGGAAAATAATCAGTAGATGATTTGGTAAAAGCTAAATACTTTTTGTTTATTAGTATTTTTCCCTAGAATTTACACATGGTATGATATGGGTTGATGGTATGGTGTTTAGTGATATGGGTTAAGTTATATTTATCATGTCCCACGGTCCATAAACAGTTTTTAGCTGCTGCAAATTTAAATTATTCTGAAGGATCCAGATCTAATGGGATCATCAAGATTTTAAGTTACTAGGGTATTTTATGTGACATAAATTTTAAAAAATCATTTTTAAATCACAAATGTGTGATATCATTACTTTGATTTGACATGAGTATTCTAATTATTCCCTTAATATAGTTTAATATGTTACTTAAAATATTAGTACCCATTAGTACCATTAGTATTGCCAGGTAAAAGCATCCTTTCTGTTACAGCAATTAGAGCATGAAATTTTACATACGGGAAATAAACATATTTTTTAACACAGAAGACTGGGGGAACCGAGTCAAGGCTTACAACACTTATGAAAGCGGGTAGGTCTCTCACTCATGAAGGAACACAGAGGTGTATGCCCTTATAAGAGCCAAGGGCAATAGAAAAGAGATATAAAATTGTTACATAATGATCAGTAACATTCCTGTGCCCTCCAGAGTGCCCTAAAAATAAAGAATAAGTACAGAGTGAAGAAAGATAGTTTGTCTGCCCCATGAGCTTTACATCAGTTATGGGATAAAAAGAAATTCAGCTGTCGTGTATCAGCTGTCTTCGAATCTCTCTGCCACCATTTATCACAATTTTCCCAATATTATTCTGTTCCTACATTCAGGAAAACCGGTTGATCATAAACCAGAAATCATTCAAGACTGAAATATGTAAAATTTGAGTATGAGAATAAGTTGAGTTAGGACATCAAGTTTTAATGTGGAAAGTTTTCACTCTATTTCGGGTTTTTTTGTTATTGACAGTGTATTACAATTAAAATTGGCTGTGATATTTTGAAGCAACTGATTTCCCCATTTGCAAAAGCCATACTTATAGCTTCCTCCCATTCATACATGTTTAAATTATTCACAATGTGCAGACAGAGGTGAAGTGTAGTGCTTTTGTGAATATCAAAAGTGTATTAATCATGCTAATTGTGATAAATACATATTCTAATATTGGCTTTCCACAAATATTAAAGCGAATACTGTACGTATAATGTTAGAGTAGCTTTGCTGTAAAGATATAGGGTTTTTTGTAACAATAACTAATGCCTTTATTTCTGTAGTGAAACAGCTGATATAGTTGTGCTTGTGGTAATTGAACTGTCTGCTTGGTTGGATAACATCCAGTGAACATATAATGAAGACCTCTGCTACTCACTTACAAACTATCAGCAACTACTGTCTGTAAAAGCCATGGACCAAAATCCAAGCTGGAAGTGATAACAAAACCGCAGCCAAGAAATACGCCTGCTCTCAAAAGGCGGACCTGAGGAGGAGCCATGCTAATCAGTTCCTAGGATATGTAAACTAGTTTGGGGAAAAGTTTGAATATGCATAATTGTTGATGAATATGCACTAGGCTGATGCAATAGTAAAGGTATGTAAAGGGGATCTCCCCAGTAGCAGGTGTGCTCTTGGCTGAGTGCCAGGGGTACCCGGCACTGTTAACTTTTGCTTTATTATATTTGTCCCTTATTGTCTTCTCATTAAAACTTTTAAATTCTCACAGGAGAGTAAAACTCATTTTTCACACTAATGTAACAAGAGAGCACTTTGATAGCGTACAAATTGGTGCAAGGGTTCTAGCAGTATAAGTTGAAGGAAACATTTTAAAGAATGATTCAAGTCATCTCATGATTATAAGGAAGGTAACACCTAATCTCTTTCTGTTCTCAAAAGATGAAAAGTACAGAAATGAACAGCAAAAACATCTTTCTTACTGTCACTCTGCATCAACAGAAAATGGACATAATAATCTGAAAAAGGATTGCACTAAAATCCTGTGATACTGTTTTGCATCATGTGTGACTTTAGTAGTCACCAGTGCTACCTTCTTATTCTTTTGGAAGCCTGACACCACCAGTAGTGAAACACAAAGAAGTGAGGTCTATCTGGATCAGGTGAAATGACTGACTACCCTTCCCTTCTCCTCAAAATCACAATACAAAAATGAGAAATGGGAGAAGTCCTGAAGAGTCCTGAAAGAGTCATTAAGTCCTAAAGGAGAGACCGTTAAGGACAAGAGCAAAAATGAGAATGACTATAGATATAAATTAAAGAGTAAAATTGCATTAAATTCCACTCAAAAAGAAGCAACTAATTGTATATTTGAATGTGATGGTCTGGATGGATGTATACAGCTTACCAAGGGCAAGCGAAGGTATTAAACTTTTTCCTAAACTACTTCCTCAGTAGTCACATGACTGCAATATTTTTTGCCTAGGCAGACTCCTTGCAACTCAGACTTCCTCTCACATTTCTAATTTCTAGTGTCCACAACACTTTCTTTCCTCTGATTTACATGTTTCCTATGGATTAAATGGTGAGATGGCAACAAATAAAGCATGGGAGACTGATTAACAATTACTTCACTGTATTTAAAAGCAAATATTTTTTAAAATAGATGGACCATTGCAAAAGGCTTAACAGCGAACATTTTGTATCTGACCCTACATCCCCTCAAATCACCTCTGAAAATCAGTTTCTATTTTGTTCTGTGGAGCTCTAAAACATAGTACAATGTCACGGGCTTTTCTGTGGAAACAGGTAATTCTACCTTGTTCTTTGGGGTGGATTTGACTCTCTTCCTTGCACTGACATTAGAGATGAAAATCTCCGTGGAAGTGAGTAGAGTCACACTCACAAGTGCTATGAACGGAAGAAAAACAGGGCCGTATTTTGTGTTTTGGATGGTGATCCGACATTTGAGAGTTGATATTTCTCATTGAAATACCTTCAGAAAAGGAATTTCCTTGGTGGTTTTCATTACCACAATAAAGAGCAGAGCTGATCTGCAGGGCAGCGAAGTACAGTTAAAGAGAACTATAAACAAGTGGAAACACATCAGTTTTCTGGACTCCCGGGAAAGCACACTGCAGAAAGCAGTGTGGAAATTATACTTACTCCTTTGTAAAGGGGAATTTGTTTGAAGAAAAAGACAATTATTGATTGTTTATTCTCATGATACACAGAAGTCAAAAACATCAGCAGCAGACTCTCTTTAATGGAAAAACTGATGTTTGTTCTTTTTCAGAAAAAAAAAGCAGCTGAGTACAGTAATTTCAAGTACTGCTCTGCTACAGAAGGGAAGAAGTGAGAAGCTGTTCCTGGGAAATGGCTGTCTGAGTTCGATTAATGACTCTATACGACCAGCAAGAGTTTACTTCATTAACTAGCAGTAACATTTCCCATGCCTTCAATTAACAGTGGTTTTACTTAATCTAATATTAGTTAAGACATGATATGATCAGAAAACATCATTGCCAGCCAAGTGTTCCTCAAACACAACTGATTTATCTCTTTGGCACCTCATTAAAATGCAAACTATATTGAAATTGATTTTCAGCACTTTCAGGCAGGAATGTTCATAATAATGTTAATTTGCAAATTTACTCTTTTTTATATGTATTCTGTATGCTGTGGTTGCCATGTTCAGCCCAAGGCTATTTGTATTGTGCAGACAGAAAATGAAGAGTGAACATTTATTTCTCATATCTTTGTGAGGAACCTGAGGCGCATGAAGATATTTGTGCTGTAACAGGCACAGTCAATCTCCTTCCCTCCCTTTAGTCACTATATATCAACAGCAAACTCCCAGCTAGTCTTGCTGCAGCAATTAACCTGCCAGGGCTTTCTGCTGTCAGACTCAGTAATAATAAACTACCCCCTGTGAGAGACAGAGCTGTAGATTCTCGCCCTGCAACTTCCACAGTGGGTGAATTATTCAGAATCAGCATGATTAAAGAGATGACATGGTATTAGTTAAAAACACATACTTTTTTTCTCCCTGACTGAGATTTAAACCTGTTAGGGAATAACAGTTGATGCAAATGGGTCTTTACCATCCATCCATAGGTCTTGGAAAAGGGATTTCTAGAAAAGTTGTTTATAATGTCTATAATTTTGAAAGTTTAAGGATAAAAATGTAAATAACAAAAGGGATAGTGTAGTTAAATCATAAAGCATCTGTAAATCCAAGAACCAAATAAATCAGAGTAAAGAAGCATCAGGGACATAGAAACAAAGATATTATTTGTGAAAAAATTGTAATGTAGAATCTCCTTTTTTAAAGTAGAAGATAGCCTCACTATTCTTAATTTTTATTCAAAGTTATTATATAGAACCATCTAAAAAGATATACTGAGGAATATGAATGGTGTCCCCTCTTTATAATTTTCCCTTTAAAAAAAAAAAAAAAAAAAGAGGGGAAAAAGGTAGCATTGTTATAAATACTGTAATGTATTTCCAACAAATCAATTGTTTAAATTTCCTGGTGCCAGAGCAGCACTGTAATGTTATACACGCATTGCAATTTAGTTTACTAAAACAAAGTCATGGAAAAATGAACTTAGCTTACACACATCTAATCCCATTAAAATCATAATTCATTTGCCAATCTCAGTTCAGTCAGCCACCTGATAACACATTCTTAACTAATGTGCCTAGTGATTCTCTGGAGAATAATCTCTCTAAAATGCAGGACTGGGCCTATGTGTAAGAAGTGGTGCTAAATCCAATCAAATCCATATTCTGTGACTAGTAGACCAATGTGAATTATATTATTTGTCACACTCGTCTATATGAAATGGAACTAATCTGTTGATAGAGAAGAACAGAGATAAATAAGAACCACTTTTTTTTGTTTATCCAGACCTTCAATACAAGTAGGAATGAGTTAAGCATGCATTCCATACTAATGCATTTTTCTCAAAGTCAGATCAAGTAAATGGTTAAAGAATGCAGGTGGACAAACTACATACAAGCAAAATTAATATCTGCCCTACAGTATGCTGGTCAAAGGTAATATAAACCTATAAATCTCAGCAACGGATAAACTCGTTTAAAATAAAATGAACTTCTTGAAATTCAGTGTAGAAGGAAGTGTTGATTTACCTTTCTTCAGAATAGTTTAACTTTTACATATAGAAACAAATCAATTGGCATTTTCCATAGAAAGGAGAATGAATTTCATAGTACAGGACTCTGAACTGTGCTGATCATACAAGCTGATGTTCTAAAGTTTGTGTTCTCTCTGCATATGCGACCATTTATGAAACTTATCTAAATCAGCCTTCTAAAGTACAGAAGTCTACATGGAGAATTCAAGTAGAGTTATAAGTTGTATTTTGAGTCTACAAATGGTTGAAACAAACCATCATGAATCCCGTATGCATACTTCAAATGCAAAATGTAGTTTTGTCTATGTATTCTAAATTTTCCATTGGGCTAAACATTTGGGAGAAATGAAAAAGAAGATTTCAAACTCTTAACTCCAAGGCACCTCATACTCACTACTGAAAATAATCACAATTTTTTTTATTAGGAGCAATTTAGATTTCTCTGTTTTGCTGAAAGTGGCCTACCCAGTAATTTTGAAGTGTTATATTTCACAGAGGTGAGGTACTACAAGTATTGAGACTTCATGTGTCAAAGTGGATCAAAGACTTGGATGGATTAATTTAGAAGAAACTGATCATTACCAAATTTTCAAAACTGAACACTAAAAGCTAGACCTGTGAAAAATGAAAACATTAAAACACTATTAAAAAAAAAGAAAAGACCACATTTTACCACCATTTTTTGGATGACCAGATGATGATAATTTAGAAATTATTTATCTTTATTTTAGTGGATTTTATTGTGAGCTTTCTTTCTCGGATAGTTGCGAGGAAATGAGAAGGGCAAAGACTTTTCAATTTCTACATCTTAAATTCATATATAGGTGTCTAAACAAATGGCAAAGTCTCTAAATGTGCTGCTCTTGCCACCGCTCCCAGTGAAATTGCTTAACTTTGCTAAAAAGTGCAGTATGGCTGAAAATCAGGCTATGTGTGCGTAACTGCCAAGTAGAGAATGTAAGACATTATCATCACTACTCGGAATGCATATTGAGTAAGAACAAATAGCCTTTTGTTTGGCTGACCGGTAGTATGTTTGTCATTTTCGAAGGGTCTCTACAGACTTTACTGCAATAGTCTGAGTAAAGATGTAAGAGCACAACACTTTTTCCTTTCTACATCTTCTGGCCTTACTGATGTCCTTTAAAAATATCATCTGTCCACCTTTTCCTTCAAGAGTTTCTATTTTTTACAGTTTGGTCTGCAAAAAATCAAAACCAAAGTTAGTGTGGGGACTATAATTCTCAAGCTTTTACTACTGTGTTCAAAGTGACAACCATAATCTAGACCCATTTGTTTTGTTCATGTTAATATGGCATACATCAATAACATATTAAATAAAACATTTACAAAAGTATTTAACAGCCATAGGAAAAAGAACTTAACGCTTACTTCAAGTCCATGATTAAGCAAAATTTCCTTTGCTAATCCCCTAAACTTTGTCAGTATTTGTTAGACAGAGACAGGAATTTTAAAGAGCACAATTATTCATACCTGCATGACGCATGAGTTTTAACATGGAATGAGTTATTGCTGGCTTGTCACAAACAATTTTTTTCCAACTGCCTATAAAGAATGCTTAGGTAACTAGCATAGACAAGATATTTAGGTTTAGAAGGCAAAGTCTTGTGTTACACAACATAAGAGTACATATTTTCTGTGACTTTCAAGTTTATCCAGCTTGAGAAGGAGCTTGGCACAGGTGACCTCCAGAGGTCCTGTCCCATCTAATGGGTTTCCATGATCTTAAGATGTTTGTTTCCAAGTAATTTTAGTTATATTAACAATCTTAACTGGGCTTAATATTGTATAAGTCTATGCTATGAATTACATCAATTAACTTTAATATTTATTGGTAAGAGACTGGATCCTCTCATCCTTTTTGGATTTTTTTCCATGTATTTGATGAAACTACTTTTGAATTTTTCTTCTTAACTAATAGACTGTATTTTCCTTCTCTTCCTCTCCATAAATTCAATGTTTTTTTTGATTTCTTGTCTTTCTCTATTTCAGAAATTTAGTCATGATCCAATCAAATAGTAGCTTGAGGGCAACAGTGCCATCCAAAGGGCACTCAAATAAGTGAGTATCATTTAACACATAGTAAAAAAACCACATGAGTTTTTCAACTCATTTTAAAATTTAGTGTTCCTTGTTCAATAGTATGAAGGGCACATATAGCTACAAAAATATGCTATTCTTCTTTCCCACACATTTTAGAATCTTATCTCATAAACTAAGATAGATGCCCAAATCTTCATACCGCTCACAGATGAAAAAATAGCAATGTAAGATACATGGTAAATATTATCATGTACTATGCAGAATTTTGTATTCCTGTCCCATTAAAACTGTATGGAAAAAAACTCATCTTCTGACTCAGCCACAAAATTTCAGTTAGTTTAAAATTCTCGATGTGCCAGGTAGGCTGACAAACCCAGAGTGCTCCCAGTCTGGAAGAGATTGATTTTGACTTCCTGTGAAAAATTTGTTTTCTATAAAGGAGGTGTCAAAGTCTATCCAGAGCTATATGGCTGGTGCTGTGTGACAGGTGAATGTTTCGTTTCGTTCTGTGACACTGATTAGATTCTGAGATTTTTCATCTATTCAAGCTGCAAGTTGGATTATTTTCTTCATAATAGTAAAATATTCAGTGTAGTTTTGGACCTATTAGTGTGATCTCTTTGGAAATGCAGAACAGTGGTAGTCCTATATTATAATATGTTTAAGCTCTTTCTGGAAAACCTATCTCAAAATTAAAAGTCAAAATTGATGCTTCGTATTACTTTACTGAAAATTCATAGACAGCACTATGTCTTGAACTGAGGGCTATGGAAATAAAATGTATTGCTTTCCTGTAAACAAAGTATTGTATAGCCTCCAGGCCATAGGAGAAATTAATTTAACAGTCATGCCCTTTTTTTTTTTCTTTTTTTTTTCTTTTTTTTGGGAGGAAAGCCATTTTCTTTACTTTTAAATATCTCAAGAATAGGGAGAAAAAGGTTCTCTAATTCTTAATGCAATTAGTACTGCTGTTATTTTAAAGAGGTTTTTTTTTAATTTTAGAATCATGTTTTAGAGTTCTGCATTATTTCTTTTAATGTATACTGCAAGCTTACTGACATCAATTTCAAAAATGCTGTTCTCTTAACATATTTACAATTTTCCATAATATGTATTGTTTGGAGTTTTTCTCAAAGTAGCTTTGAATTGATTTAGCAGATGCAGTCCTCACACTACTTTCAGGCTTATTATCATCACGCCTCTCTCTATTCAATATTATCAACATCATCCCACTCATCACAATCTTGCCTGAATCAAAGGCAACTTGTTTCTTGTTGGTGGAAGCTTTGAATGAATAATTCATCTGGAAAAGCCTTCTATGTTGTACATTTCCAGAAGACAGAGCAATTCTCTTGTCAATCACAGTGTCTCTGTCAGTACTAAGTTCCATACAGTATGTGCTCCAAATGTACGGGGGATGACAAGCAGCTGAGATTACCAACTGTGTTAGTCCTGGCCATCCTTTTAGCTTTTCTTTGACAGAACATTCAAATTCAAGTCTCACTCTAACACTGCATTGCGAAATCAGTGTCAAAATTTCCTCTCTGTTCTCACCAACACAGTTTGGTTGAAAGCTCTGACATATATTGCAACCAAACTGGTCACAAGCCACAGTTACTCATCTCCAGACAGTTACATTTCATTTTGGCTCCTGAGTTTTCTTATGCCTAGTCAAGCTGGGTCTAGGCTCAGGCTGGCTCAGTATGAAGGCAGAGCTTCAACTGATAGTGCAGCAATCTTCATACATGGAGATCCATACGCCTAAACATATTCCTACTGACACAGGTTGCACTCTAGTGTCTTGGAGACTAAATGACTCCTTGTCATTTCCGTGAAGACTAATCTTCAGAAGACTTATTGTGACTAATGGATTGTAGTACAACCAGAAGCATAAAGTAACAGGAAGAGAAGTTACACCCTAAGAATCTTTCACTCTAAAATAAACAGAAACATAGGGAGAGAATATGGTGTTGCACTTCAAAGATGGAGGATATTGACATACTGTTAAAGTCCAGAAGTAGAGATTTTGAAAGTACATGGGTTTTGTTTTAAAATCTTTTCACTTTCTTCTTAAACTGATCTTTGGCAATACAACAGAGGCATGGCTAATACACCAACAAAAATTTGAGTGACTGGCATTAACTAGACATGACTCTATTCCCATCCACTGGAAGCATTTGAGAGTAAGTCTCTATCTACACTAGCAAGTAACACAGTGTTAAAACAGCAGCTCTCTACAGCATGGATCTAACATTCACGCCATAGATGTTTTACAAGGAATCTGATTAGGAGATGTATTTTAAAACCATGCTCATGTTCTGAGCTAAAATGCTAATGTACAACACAAAGCTACTACTTCTGAAAATATGAGCCTTAAAAGAACATGCAGGTGTAGAACAGATCTAAGACCTCTAAAGATTCATGAGGATGGATAAACTGCCTGGCCTTTTATTTCTCCTATTGTTTACGAATTTGTAAAATTCAATGAATAGATATGGAATTGTTGTTTACCTCTGTACAAGAAAATGTTAACCTTCAGGAAGAAATAAAACCTCCAAATAAATAAATATATCAATCTGTGCATATGTAATAACAGTGACTAATTCCATTCCTTAAAGTAATGACATTTCTAGCATATATTCTTCTGACACTGAGATGTCTTTTAGAATGACTGGTGCAATGTGCTGAAAAACTTCCATTTAAAAGCCACTATTGAGTATGAACATATTTAGTCTAATAATTGAAACTGGTTTTCCCCTTTAGAACAAGGATTAGAGACAGCTTATTGTGAGAAACTTTTCTGACACAGGTGGTATAAATTTCTGTAGTTGGCTTGATATGCAGGAAAGATGCCCTCCTAGATATTTTGTTTGTAAACAGCAAAAAAAAGGTGGGTGAAATGGTGGTTGGTGCATTGGTCACAGTGACCATGAAGTAGTTGAGTTTCAAATTGTTGGCAATAGGAGAAAAACTGCCACCAAACTTTACTCCTGGATACGGGGAGAGCTGAAGAAGATAGTAAAGTTCCATGGAAATCTCTTTTGAAGGTGTTGGGGCCCATGAATGCTGGTCACTTTTTAAACCCCATCTCTTAAGAACATAGAAGCAGACAATTTGAAAGTGCCAGAAGTCAAGCATGTGGGACAGACAGCTGCCTTAGCTGAGTGGGAATCTTTTGCTAGAACTCAGGCAGAAAAGGAAAGTGTATGGAGCAAGGATGGGTGACAGTGGAAGACTAAAGAGATGCTCTTCCCTGGTGTAGGGAGAAAATTTGTGCAGCAAAAGCTCTACTTTTTGAGCTGACCAGCACTGTGAAGAGCAATGAAAAGGGTTTTTTTTTTCAAATATGTTAACAGAAAAAGGAGGAACAGAGATAACGTTGGTCCATTACTTGATGAGGTTGGTCACCTCACAAATGGGACATAGAAAAAGTGGAGCCACTTCATGTCTTCCTGACTCTAACACCTGCAGTCTCTGGAGCCCTGTGTAGAAGACTGACTGCAGACGTAATAAACTCACAGCTGACTCTGAACTTTCTGCTCCAGCTAGAGGGAAATTAATCTATGGGTCTTGATGGGGTTCATTTCAGCGTACTGAAAGAGCTGGCAAATGTCTTCACGGGATCTCAATATTCGTCAGGTGGTTTGAAGAGTCTGGAGAGGTTTGAGTGAACTGGAAGCTGGTAAATGTTTACTCAGTTTCCATGAAGAGAATGAAGGAAGCCCCTGGTAATTACAGGCCTGTCAGTCTCACTTCAGCACCTGGTAAAAAACCTGGTGAAGGTTTTTCTGTGAGTTACTGAGAAAACACTTGAAAAACAACATTTTCATTGGTCATAGCCAGCAAGGGTTCAAAGGGGAAAGTCACATAATTACAGAATCACAGATTGGGTGAGGTTGGAAGAGACCACAGGGTTGTTGGTCCAACAACACTGCTCAAGCACAGGGTCATCCTAGAGCATGTGGCCAAGAATTGCATCCGGAAGGTTATTGAACATTCCCAGTGTGGGAAACGCCTTTCTGGAGAGTCAATTTCAGTGGTCAGTCACCTGTGCAGTAAAGAAGTTTGTCCTTGTATTCAGCTGGAATTTCCTGTGCATCCGTTTCTGCCGATTATCTCTTGTCCTATTGCTTGGCACCACTCAGAGGAGCCTGCATCCATCTTCAACACCCTCCCTTCAAATATTTGTATACATTGATGAGGTCCACTGTCTGTCTTCTCTTCCCAAGGCTGAAAAGCCCCACCTCCTTTATCCAAGTGCCCTGACCCTTCTTCCACGTCATGTGTGTTTTGCACTTACGCTTGAGGAATGACAGTTCTTAATTCATCCATAGACGTCTCTTGTCCTCTTGGTCCAGTTCCTTTCTCATCAGTCTGCGCTGTTCTTGAGCCTTGAGGGGCGTGACCCTGGAATATCGACCCTTTTCCCTGCAGTGCCAGTCCCCAGGGGATTATTTCAAGAAAATTCTCTAAAGAAATCCCTCGAGTTCTCTCTCCTGAAGTCTGTGGTTACAATCTTATTTGCTGCCCTGCTTTCTTCTTGCCCAATACTGAACTCTACAATCTCATGGTCACTACACAGCCGAGGCTGCCCCCAACCTTCACATCCCCCACAAGGCCTTCCTCGTTTATTAGTGTGAAGTCAAGCAGCACAACATTCCCTGTGGAATCCTCCACTATCCATGACAGGAAGCTGTGATCAGTGCTTTTCAGGAACCTCCTGGGCTGTTTGTGTTTCACAGTGCTTGTTCTGCAGCAGATGTCAGGGTAGTTAAAGTCCCCCACATGAACCAGTGTCTGTGTTTCTGAGGCTGCTTTGTGCTGCCTGTCAAAGGCCTCATCCATAAATTTGCTACTTTTATCCCAAAAAAGAGAGAAGGTCTGTGGAAAAGAAAATTAAATATTTTGAAACCTAATCTTGAGAAATTGCTGGCTTCAATAGTGGCATATATCTTCTCATTTTCTAATTTTCCACGCCAGATGATTCTCTCCACAAGTATCTTGTTCCTTTATGACTCAAAAATGAATGGTGTCTCTTTGGTTTGTTATTTTCCTCTCTTGATGGTATCCAAATAGCAAGCTGCCTGATGGTAAATTAAAAAATTAGGATGTGGAAGTGGCTGAAAATTTTCTTAGTTACTTATTTCGCTCCACACGAGTCTCTTCATCTATAAGGGAAAAAAAAAGGCAGAACATTTCTCTTGCTACAGCACAAAATATCTGCCTTGTGGTATGTACTCTGTATCTTTTTGCAAATGTTGTTTTACAGATGAATTAAATTTGAAGACACCGTTACTGTTACCATGTTTTTTTCTTAATGGGCTTGTTTAGGTACAGCTGTGTCTAAACGAAGAGGGAGTCAGAATACCTGGCTAATCATAGTGGTTGTGCTACTGTTGAGTTGCTACATAGCCTTGGGCCAGTCTTTAAACATCCAAGAACATTAACTTTATTCTCATTTCCTAAGAAGAACCATAGAAAAGATCTTTAAGATCAGATACTACAATGATTGATGGTAAAGAAAGAAGATAGATATAGAACAATTACGTTTGAACTTCTAAGTGACAGTTAATTGATGTGTTATTATCCATCAAGACATTATAATTATTTAAAGAACTGCTTATTCACTTTTGTCCCAAGTTCGCAACCCAGAAAATAATAGAGAAATCAATACTGTTTAGCCACAAATACAACAATCTATCAACACAATTAATTAAGTGTTAATTTGTAAGCCTTTCTTCTAACGTTCAAACCTACAGAGCCTTTTTGGAAAGTTTATTTTCTTAATGGAGCTTACGAAATATGTCAGAAGAAAATGTGCCACACACAAATCTTTTATCCTGGATTTTAAAAATACATATTTTAAATATTAAAAAACAAGTTAGTTTTCCAATGTATTCAAAATCTACTTCCCTTTTGATGGAGCTCAGACTTGCAATTTTTATACATGATAATGTATTTCTGCTATTAAATTTTTGTTAAAATCATGCAGAATGAAGAATTAGTATTCTATTTTTGCTAGAGTTTGACAAAAAACTCAAAAACCTTGAGCCTTTAATTTTGTATGCGGTGCTTTTATTTCTAGTACATTTGTATAGAGAAGCTCATCATTCTGGAATTATGATTTTTTCCTAGAGAACAGTGATGCCAACTCATTGCCTTTTTATAGTTACCTCCAAATCATTAGAAAACAGTGTTCTAAGGGGGGGACACAAAATTTTAAACTTATTAGAGATTCATGATGATGTAAGAGTCAGCGAGCAGTTTCAAGCTTGCGTCGTTCTATGTCTTTTTCATATATATATTTCATGATGTTTGAAAGACACTGTCATGAACTCACTATATTTGTAAGGTGTGTATCTGGCTTATCTTTCTCCCTTACGGAACTGTTACAGTACTTCATACAGAGATAAAAGGACATATGTTCAATGAAACTTACGTCCTCTGTGTGACCTCAACATGTCCTCGCGATGGTGTCAAATGATCTCAAGGGGAAGTTTAGACTGGATATAAGGATTTTGGAAATTGTCAAGCACTGGAATATGCTGCACAGGAAAGTGGTAGAATCACCATCCCTGCAAGTGTTCAAAAGGCGTGTGGATGTCAGACTTGGGGATATGATTAAGTCATTTACAAAGCAATGGTGGGTGAACAGTGGAGCCTGATGATTTTAGAGCTCTTTTCCAACTTAAATTATTCTATGATTTTATGATTCTAAAACTATATTAATTTTCAAAATAACAAAAAAAATAAACAGGAAATTAAGGAATTGAACAGATTTTTTTTCTGCCTTGAGAGTTACTTCAAACCATGATAAGATAATTTTAGGGTGGTTAACTCATTTCAGTGTTCTTCAAGATTTGGACAATACAATATTTTATTTTTAGAGCAATTTTTTTTTTCAAAATACAACAACAATCTGAGATCAAATGTTATCCAGTATTAAATAGAAGGTTTTCTGTTCTATGCAGCATCAGGATTCTTGTGATTAGAAAGAGATCACACAAGATATGGTGTCATGTAAAGAAGTATTGAGCCATAATAAGGGACTGCTCCTCTTCTCTTCTGTTAATGCTTGGCCCTATCAGTTGTCCTCCACTTTAGCTCAGTTTCCCTACAGAAAGGGCATACCCTAGTACCAGACTGATAAAAGTTGTCACAAGAAACTGTTCAGGTTTATTCTTGACAACTCCTGACTAGGAATGAAAGGAAGACTATGAAGTTATTTCACAATGCACAAGGCTCCTAAAAACTGCCGGAAAAAATATTTTGATGTAGGAGGGTTTTATTCTGCTGAAACCAGAATATCCCAGATCTCAGTATGGAATTCAAGTCTTCTTATTCCCTGGTATCTTCTGCCCAGAAGAGAAAAAAATGAACTCTGCAAATTATTTTACTCTCCCAAATATCAAAGCAAAAGCTGAAAACCTGCTTTAATATAAAATTTTCTATTATGATTCTAAAAAAATATCTTTCTGTCATGGATTTAGGTATATTTTTGTCACTTTTACAAAAGTTTAAAAATACTGGTAATTAACTGGGTTTTTGTTGTTTTCTAGAAGAAAAATATGTTTCATTAAATTCAAGATTGTTATTAATATTACCAAAGGCCCTAAGATTCTTTAAGACAAAATGTGTATGTTGTTGTAGTCTTTCAAGAGTTAAAAGGTACAAACTTGTCTCAAAACAATTGAGAAATGACACCTCCAAATCCAAGCTGTAACTAGATATAAACCAGCAATATGGGATGATATTTTGTTTTTGTCCTTGCTAAAGAACTTTACAGTTCTTTCCCTGGCTTCGCTTCTGCTATTTTCTTCATCTCAGTTATTTTATATTTTTCCTAGTATCACTGTCTTCATACCAAAACTACCTGAATGTTTATCACTCTCATCAAAAGTATGTACCACTGCGCATCAGCAAGCACAGAAAAAGCTCATACTGAAGGAAACACAGTAATGTCTTCTGAGAAAGAAATAAGGTCTTAAGGAAATGTGGCTCTAAATAAAACTATCTGCTTTATCACCAGAAATAACTGATGTAATTAGAGAAAATAAATTTAAGAGCCACACCTACTATTACAACTTTGTGGACGTATTTTTACTTTGTTTTAAAAAAACTCATTGATTTCAGAGAACGCTCAACATAACAAGACATCAGGTCACGTACCACAGTGACAAACAATTTTAAAAAGTCTGTAAATAAAGTGGAAAAAAGTATAACATGAAACACAGTAAAAATTGCAAACTCTGCAACCACGGCATTCTTCAGCATGTCATACCTTTCCTGAGAACTACCTTACCTTAATCAAAATATGCTTTTGCAATTTCTCCTGATACCCTAAAACAGTTTCTAAAGGCATACAATGCAATTCATGCTAAGCTAACTGGTCTGTAATTTCCTCTTGTAACTCAAGGTTCTTTCCTCAGTTATTGGAATATGCTGGCCAATCTTCAGCCTTCTGGGATTTCTCCTGAACTAAGTGAACTGGAACAACATATGATAAATCTCTTCCAATTCCTTTCCTCACTTCTTTTAGCACTTTTTGAAGTCTGCTGTCTAGTCCAGTGGCCTATATGAATTTACAATATTAACTTTATCAAATTCTTTACAGGAATCATGATCTTTATTATCTATATAAGTAATCTGAATTACGATGACTTCTACCACCCCAAAATATAATAAGAAACACGTTTTGTTTTCTTTTTTTTACACTTATGAAGGACCAGGTAGAAAGTCTGTGAAATAAAAGCCTGAATACGAAACAGACTGGAGATTTTTCTACTATTGTAGAAGTTTCAGCTAGGGTGTCTGCACCATCTATCCCAGGGATGGCTGACAGCTGCACCCAGACGGAGCTGCTAAAGAGGCTGCAGTGCAGACTTCAGAATAAAGGAAATGCCTTGACCTTTTTCTTGAATCAGGGACAGACAGCCCAGCTGCCTACAGAAGATGCGCCCAGATGGAGAACCTACTATAGAAGATGGCTGAACTGCAGGAGGCAGTGAGAAGGTGCCTAGCATCGGAAAGACTGAAAGGGGTGAGATAGCTGGTTCCAAACACAACCTACAGAGAATCCACAGAACACAGCCAAACAAAGACTCCACCAACAGCAAACCAGAAGGGAGAGGGAGCAGTAATGCAGGAGAATGGAAGCTTGCCATGGCTAGAACCTGCAGGAGGAAGACACTTACCCCAAAACCTGAGATGTCCTTGCAGAACCACTTTGCTGCTCTGCAGATTGAAGAGGCTCTGGATGTTGACTATCCAGACTTCAGTAAAGCATTTGGCACAATCTCCTACAGCATTCTCCTGTAACAACTGGCTGCATATGGTTTGGACAAGGGTATTCCTTGTCATGTAAAAAACTGGACGGATGGCTAGACCCAGAGAATGGTGGTGAAAGGGTTTCTATCCCACTGGCAGCTGGTCACTAGAGATGTTTCCCAGAGGTCAGTTTTAGGGCCAGCCGTGTTTAGCATCTTCATTGATGATCTGGAGTGGGGATTGCGTGCATCCTCAGTAAGTTCACAGACAACACCAAGATGGGTGGGACTGTTGATCTGCTCAAGGATTGGAAGACTCCACAGAGAGATCTCGACTGCCTGGCTTGATGGGTTAACAATAACCATATGGGGTTCAACAAGGCAAAGTGCCAGGTCCTCTTCTTGGGTCACAATAACCCCATGCAGCACTACAGACTTGGAGAAGAGTTCTTTAAAGCTGTGCAGCAGAAAAAATCTTGGGGGTACTGGTCAACAGCCAGCAGTGCGTCTAGGTTGCCAAAAAGGCCAATGGCGTCTTGGCCTATATCAAGAATAGTGTGGCCAGCAGGACAAGAGAAATGATCATCCTGCTGTACTTGGCACTGGTGAGGCCACACCTCAAATCCTGTGCTCAGTTTTGGGGCCCTCACCTCCAAAAGGACATTGAGATGCTGGAGTGCTTCCGGAAAGGGCAGTGGAGCTGGTGAAGGGTCCAGAAAACATGAGAAGCAGCTGAGGGTGCTGGGGTTGTTTAGTGTGGAGGACTCAGAGAGAACATCATTTTGTCATGTCTCAAGTGAAAGGATGAGAGGAAATGACCTTAAGCTGTGTCAGGGGAGGTACAGATTAGATATCACAAAAAAAATCTTCTCTGAATGAGTAGTTAGGCTTTGGAATAAAGTTGCCTAGGAAGGCTGTGGTGCCACCATCTCTGGAACTGTTAGAGAAGCATCTGGATGTGGCACTTGGGGATATGGTTTAGGGGTGGTTGTAGTGGTGCTGGGCCGATGGTTTGCCTTGATGGTCTTGAAGGTCTCTTCCAACCTCTGTGATTCTGTGATTCTGTATTATCTCTTGGAGGTACAATACAGAAGGACACAAGCAATCTGGCAGGTTCCTGGGTAACACTGATGATAACTTCCTTCTTCAAGTAACAGAGGAGGCAATGAGGAGAGATGTTATGCTGCACCTTGTTCTCACCAAAAAAGAGGGTCTGGTGAGGAATGTGAAATTCAAGGGCAGCCGTCTCTACAGTGGTCATGAAATGGTGGAGTTTTAGGGCAGCAAGGAGACCACACAGCGAGGTAACTACCCTGGAATTCAAGATTGCAGATTTTAGTCTCTTCAGGGTTCTGCTGTGGATGGAAGAAGGACCCAAGAGAGCTGGTTACTATTAAAGGATCATCTCCAGAAAATTCAGGAGAGGTGAAACAAAGAGAAAGTCAGGCAAACGCAAAAAGAATATCTTCTATAGTTATGTGGTAGATTGAAGACTAGGAAAAAAGTGGGCCCTCTCTGGTAGGAAATGAGAGACCTGGTTTTCCAGGACATGGAAAAGGACTCCTTTGGGGAGTAGTCAACAATTTTTTGCCTCAGCCTCCACCATCAAGATTTCCAGCCACTCCACCCAAGTTGCTAGAGGTAAAGACAGGGACTGGGAGAATGAACGACCACCTTCTGTGGTAGAAGATAAGCTTCAAGACATTTAACCAACCTGAAGGAGTACAAGTCCATGAGATCTGAAGAGATTAACTTCAGGTCCCAGGGGAGCCTGCAGATGAAATGGCTAAGCCACCATCCATCATATTTGAGAAGTTGTGGAAGTCTGGTATAGTTCCCACTGACTGGAAAAGGAGAAACATAACTTCCACCTTTAAAAAAAGGGAAAAAAGGGAGAGCTGTGGAACTGTAGGCCAAACAGTCTCATTTCTGTGTCCAGCAAGATCATGGCATAGGTCTTTCTGAAAACTGTACTAAGGCTCAGGTAAAATAAGGAGGTGATTGGTGACAATCAACACAGCTTCGCCAATGGCAAATTGTTCTTGACGAATTTGGGGGTCTCTTAGGATGGGGTTACAGCTCTGGTGGATAAGAGAAGAGGAACTGACATCTGCCTGTGGTTTATGTGATTTTTAGCACTGTCCTGTATGACATCCTTCTCTCTAAGTCGAAGAGACATGGCTTTGATGGATGGACAGCTCAGCGGGCACGGAACTGGCTGAGTAGTCACACTCAAAGGATTGCTTTCAATGGCTCAGTGTTGAAGTGGAGATTCGTGTCCCTCAGAGGTCAGTATTGGGACTGACACTGTTGGTGACGTGTACGGTGGGATTGAGTCCATCCTCAGCAAGCTTGCTGATGACACGAAGGTGAGTGTTGGGTTCGACACACTGGAGGGATGAGACACCATCCAGAGGGAACTCGACAAGCTTGAGAGGTGGAACCATGTGAACGTTATCAAGATCAAGAAGGTCAAGCAAAATATCCTGGATCTAGTTCAAGGCAATCCCAAGCACAAACACAGCCCAGACAGACATTGAGTGCAGTCCTGGGGGTGTTAGCTGATGAGAAATCAGTGTGACTGGACAATGTGTACGTGCAGCCTAGAAAGTCAAAAGCATTGTGGGCAGCTTCAGAAGAAGTGTAACTTCAGGTAGAGGGAGGTGCCCCTCTAACTCACTCTTGTGTGACTCCGCCTGAAATGCTGTGTTCATCTCTAGAGCCTTCAACAGAAGGACTGTTGAAGTGAGTCTGGAGGAGTGCCAACAAGATGATTAGAAGAATTGAAGCACCTCTCCTATGGAGACAGGCTGAGATGGAGCTGTTCAGCCTGGAGAAGAGAAGGTTCTGGGGAGACCTTATAGAAACCTTCCAGTACCTAAAGGGGGCTACAAGACAATTGGAGAGGGACTATTTACAAGGACATGTAGTGACTCAACAAGGGGTTATGACTTTGAATGGAAATAGCATAGATTTAGATTAGAAACTAGGAAGAAATTCTTTACTGTAAAGGTGGTGAAGCACTGGAAGATGCAGTGTGGATGTTTCATCTCTGGAAGTGTTCAAGGTCAGGTTAGATGAGGCTTTGTGCAACTTGGTCCAGTGGGTGGCATCCCTGCCCATTGCAGGAGGGTTGGAAATAGAGGGTCTTTTGTCTTTTGCCAGCATTCTATGGTTCTATGATACCCTTTATTTGCAGAATTTTCTATTTGAAATATCTTGGGGTGCCTGCCAAGCTGCAGTCTTCAAGACAAATGACAGAAGATACTAGCCTGGCATCTTGGGAACGTCTGTCCTGTGAGTGAGACCAGTAACGAGTAGTTCTAAAACCTGCATATAACCTCTCTAACTTGTAAGAAAAATTTTCTTGACTTGTTTTTCAAGTTCTGGCTCTGGATACAGCCATCACAAAAGGTTTTTCCTGATCAAAAGGAAAATTAAGTTTAAATTATGTTCCTTCTCTAGACCTAGAATTTTTTTTAAAATTAGACTGAACAAAGTACAAAATGTTCAGGTCATAAATATCTCTTTATTACTTTATTAAACATGAGTTAGAATCTTCTTGTTGAGGACAGTGGTAGTTAGATCCTCAACACTTTTGAAAGATTTTATTTTGTCCTTTGCAACCAATTTGAGTAATACCAAAGGAGTCTGCATATCTTTATGGATTTTATCCTTCACAGACTTATGGATATTAACTGAAGTTTATGATTTCACTCTAATGATGTTATTTGCTCCCTGGAGATTAACTTATAACCATGCACTCTTATTTCACTGATTTCTATTGAATTACTTTGTAGCAGTGAAAGCAGAGCCAAAGCTAGATATTGTCATATCTATTGAGCGTATCTAACAAATTATTATTTATTGTGGCTTGAATTTTCAGAATATTGGACTCAGAATACTAATATTGAATGTCTATCCTGTTCTTATGGAGCTTTAAAGAAAATTATGGCTATTAGAACAATGCCTGTTCTGTTTTCAGCTGTGTCATTTTATGCTACTGAATTTTCTAGATGATTAGATTTTCCTTTGATGTTAAAAGTACAATGCAAGGGTATTTGTCTCTCTAGACTTTTAGTAGAATTCCATGGCATGTTTATTTAGAAGGCTACTGGTGGGTCCTGCAATACCCAAGTACATTACGTTTTTTTCACCCACAGACCTCTTTCACCTTTTCCTTTTCCCTTGGATTATGAATTAATAATCCATGCATTCATATTTTCCACTTGTCAAACTCAGGCAGCAGTGAAAATAAGCAGCACAAATTGGCAGATAATGCACCTTATTTCCATGTAGAAGCAGGTGCATTTTCTTCAGCATAAGTGGCAAGATGACACTGATCCACTTTGACAGGCAGGCAGATCTAAAATTACTCAGCACACTTTGCCACTGGTTAGGGGAAAGTCTCCCTTGAGCTTGTTCTGCAATTCTTCAGTCCCCAGAGTGTTAATTAAAATTTACTGGATAATATTTGCAAGGCTCAATGGTTCTAGTTACAGCAATTATCAGTTACTAAATGTTAGTGGCAGAGATGACACGTGATGATTGGACGCTTTATTCAAGATATTCAAGACAGTTTCTTCTCTCCTCCTTTAGTTTTATATCTTCCTTTTAGTTCTCGAAAAAGCTAGATCAGCTAAGTGTCTCAATCAGCCTTTAGACTAAAATTTACTCAGATAGGAGTTTGCTTATCTATTTATCCTTGAGTTTCTTTTCAAATGCCAGTAAAGGTCTTGCGAAAGAGGAACAAAGTTGTTACAAAAGCCTTTAAAAATGCAGAAGCCCAAAGCCCTCCTATATTATAAGTTTAGGAAGCAAAACCAGGGCTCAGCTCAGTACGGTGAAAGGAGGAGAGTACCTTCTAAATAAAGTTGCTGCTCAACAAAGTTTTAGACGGGAGACTTGCTAACCACACATGCAACAAACAACAGCCTCCTTCAAATTACTGAGGTCCAACTATCAGTAAAATTAGTCTAGATGTCTACCAGTGACTTCTTTCTCTCTCCCCTTAAAGTTTCATCAACATATTGAAACACACGCTAAAAGAAATATTTTAACTTTTTGTTGTTACTAACAGAAGAAAGTTTCCTTGTAGTTTGATTCATTTCTATTTAGTTAATTAATACTTCAGCACCTTTTTCTCCAAATCCTTTGACATTTCTGGTCAGTTTCTTGCAATTGTGCAGCATTCCCACTCACCAAGGACCTGCTCTTCCTGTTCTCTCTAAGGCAATGAGATCACGTTCTTTTTTATTCCCAAGACTGGCCAACTCTATGAATGAAGGCACACTGAAATGGCTAAGTATCTGCAAGCTCTATAGACGGTTTTCAACTACAGGTCATATTGCCTCTGCCCCTCATGACTCTGCAATAATCACAGAAGAGGCACAAAGCTAGTAGGCTTTGTCTCTGACAAGGCACTTCATAACCTACCCAAAGGCCTGAAAATTCACTGCAATATTTGTCAGAGATAGACAACACAAAAAAGTCAGCACATGAGACAGAGTGATAAAAGCACTATGAAAACTGCAAACTTATGAACCCCGGCCAGGTGTTTCATCCCAGGATACAGTTTTCTTCATTTAACTGAAACTCTTTCTTCTGGGCAAGAAAAAAATTTAAAAAAAAGAAAATGCCAAGGAGGACAGGGCTGTAGGACTTAACACAACAAGACTATTTTAACTTCAACTTGAAAGTCATACCACATAACAAAATATGGCTTAACGTTGTGAAAGGCAGTGGGTTAGCTCCAGGTTCATTGGATAAGTTCAGCTGACTGTGCCAACACCTGTGTGTCCTGCGGCTTTCCAAATGGCCAAATAATATTTCAGATGATTCTATGGGAAGAACCCTGTTCCGTGTAGCAAAACAATCTGACAGCAGCGGTTAGAAGACAAGACAAAGGCAAAGAGAGAGTTCAAAGAAAATTAAAATCATGAAAGAGAACCAAAAAAAGGTCAAACCATGCAAAGAAAGGGGTAGAGAGGGAGCAAAGTTTGGCATCATAGGGGTGAAATGTTCACAGAAAAAAAATGAGAAATATAGACAGACATAAATGCCTTACATAATTTCAAACCTTGAAAACAACAAAAAACCCTTAATTCCTAATGTTCTATTGTATTCCGTGATGGACATGTTTTGTATCCATACACATTATGTAAACTACTGAATATCGTATTTGACAAATACTCTTGGTACACAGATGGTTTTTCAAAGCTTCTTCAGACCAAAAAAGTAACATGTTCTTCTCATAACACACTTATGTGCCTACCTCTGAGATCATTGGAATAAACTTCAACATCAGAGTTTCACTAAACACAAGAGAAAGTGCAGCTACTCAGGATTATTTCAACCAACTGATTTTCTGAGACATAAGCAGAGATCCATTGAAATCTGCGTTTATTCCTGGGGTCATATTAATGTCTGTAGTGCTGTGGTCCAGAAAGGTTTTTTTGATGCTAGAATTCTGATCAAGGAGAGAGACCAGACACAGGTCTGGAACTAAATAGCAACTAGATAGTCCCAAAAATAAGAGGTGATTAGTGTTAAAAGAAAAAATTACTGCTTTACATTTGACTTCCTTTAATTCTAAATGTGTGGTAAGATGTCTTTTAGTATTAGAGAAATTATGCTAAGTAGAGACTAGGCGAAACAAGCTCAGAGAAAGAAAAGGCAGTAAGTTTAGGTGTGGGTGACTGAGGACCAAGGGGTTTATCTCCATCAGACTCAGCAGGACAGTGCTTCAAGGTCACTCTCGCTTACCTTTCTTCAAGTCTGTAGTGAGGATTCTCACCTAGGGAAAAAAATCAATTACCTGTGTTCTTAAAGAATGAAGTAAAATTCTGTTGTCACCCAATTTTCCTAGAGAAAAAAAAAGCTAAGGCATCACAACAGGTTGGAGAAATGTGCAAATGGGAACCTGTTGATGTTCAGCGAAGGGAAGTGCACAGTTCTGCACTTGGGAAGGCACAGCCCCCTGCACCAGTATATGATGAAAATGAATAGATAGGAAGAAGCCTTGCAGAAAAAGATCCAGGAGTTCTGAAGACAGAGATGAAGAAGAGACAACACTATTCCCTTGCGGTAAAGAAGGCCAGCAGTATGCTGGGCTGAATAAGGACAAGTGTAACCTGCAGGTTGAGGTACGTCATCCTTCACTGCTCCTCAGCATTGGTGAGGCCACCGCTGGTGTACTGCACCCACTTCTGGACTCTCCAATACAAGAGACACATGAATATCCTTGGAGAGCATCTAGTCAGAAACTAAGATGATGAAGAGGCCGGAAAGACAAATGTAGGAGGAACTTCAAAGACAGCTCAAGTTTTTGAGTCTGGAAAAGACTTGGGAGAAAGTTCATCAAGGTTCCTGGATACCTGAAGTGAGGGTGCAAAGATGACAGACCCAGTATCTGGTAAGTGGTGCCCAGTGACGGAGTGAAAACAATAGGCACAAGCTGAGACTTGGCAGGTTCCTCCTCAACACAAGGAGATACCCTTTTACTTGGAGGATGACTGAGCCTAGCAACAGGTTGCCCCCAAAGAGCTGGTGGACTCTGTTCTTGGAGACCTTCAAAGCCATCTGGACAAGGTCTCAGTCAACCTGGTCTATGTGAACATACTAGAGCCCAGACATGGTTACCTACGGGAGTCCCTTCTAACCGCAACCTTTCTATCATCTCCAGTGGCAAGGAGCGGGAGGTCCTTTTTCCCTGAGAAGAGCCCTTGGAGAAGCTGAGCTGTGGTGCTCCCTCCACTGGCTCATAGGAGCTCACCAGGAACTCCCCTGCTGCACTGCTGGGCTGCCTGTTTCCGAGTGTTTGTGTTTGAGGCACCACCCTCTCATCACAGGACCCTGAGGTTCAAACCCACTCACAAGCCCACATGAAGGAAGCACCTGTACCAGCCGTAGCGCATGCTTTCCAATGCTGTGCTGCAGTGAGCTGCCCAGGACTGTGAACTGCATGTATTGCAAGTGGAGAACAAACATTAGGAATATGGAGGTTGCTCTTATGCCTGCCTGCCACCAGTATATATACATATGTATATATATATATGTGCACAACAGTGTGAGAGCACAGTGCCCCAGCTTGTCCTTGGTGATTCTCAAATGCTGTCTAGACATGGTTCTGGTCGAACTTCTCTATAGTGTAGGACCTGATAACCTTCAGAAGTCCTTCTAACCTGTGATTCTGTGGTCTGACACTCAGTGAGTGGAATCACAATTTTTGTTCCTTGACTAAAATGTCAACCAATATAAGCTCTTTTAGAGAGTTATTATTAAAGATGCTTCCCCTTTCCATTTTCCTCTTATATCATAAATAATTGGCTAGTATTTGCCACAAACCTCTTATCTTCATGCTATCCTGAATACTAGATATTTCTAAAATATTATAGTCAATTAGTGTAGAACAGTGAGATATTGTTCTGAAAAAATGTGCCAACTCTACCTAGCTGTGCTGTCAAGTGCTGATTTTTTGTTAGGTATGCCTTGTTGTTTTTTAAAACATGGCTTGAAATAGTCATAGGAATTCTGGAGAATTTTTCAGGAAACATTAGTCCTGTTTTTGACACTGATGGTACTTGTCAGTGCTGTAACTAGGTTCCAAAAACATTGACAAGACGGTTGAACTGGATAGCTGTGTCTGGATAGCTCTTCAAACTGAATTTGGGCCATTCTGCAAAGTGTGTTGAGTAGGCATTTTACCTAAAAGCATATTTCATTCTTGCTGTGTGAATGGTTTTTGACTATGTGTGTAGTTGCCAAAATAAATTCCTCTGGAAAGAGGAAGATCATCCTTCCTATGCAGAAGAACAGCTAACATTTGGTTGGCAATATGAAGTGAAGGGTTTACTAATGCCAGGAAAGAGTGTTGAGTGAAATACAGGAAATTTTACTGTATATCCACTTCTTTGGCAACACAAAGATCTTGTCATAGGTTTTTGGTCTAGCTTAGTTTTATTTTCAGGTGTGTTTTCTTGTTTGCTGAATTACTTAGGAGGGGCTTCTCTTAGAGATTTTTTAGTTTGTTGGCCCTTGATACGTGGAAGTTCACTGCCTTCCAAGGAAGCATTTCATGCATCTTTCACTGATCTTCACAATCTTACATCAGACTGAATATCAAACACTTTTTGAAAGCAACAAGCTTGTGGATAATCAGCTCTGTAACTACAACACAGAGGGTTTATGCACATATTTTACTCTTTTCCCTTTTTTTTACACGCTTTTACCAAGACACTATTATAATTTAAAAGCCCTCCATTCTTAATCTTTTCCATAATAAATTTGGGGCTTGACACTGGTTAAAAATATGTTCATATATTTCATATGTTTTAAAATAACAAGACAATACTAATTTCTGAAAATCTGGAGGAAAAATTCAGTGTAAAAAAGTCCTTTTAATATTAGAAATAACATTTTTTCATCAACCTATATATGCTATGAATAGAGTATAGCCTCACTTGTCAAAGGAGAGGAGAGGAGAGGAGAGGAGAGGAGAGGAGAGGA
>VZTF01009085.1:219595-244045 GCA_013397755.1 Cnemophilus loriae | reverse complement strand
AAAAAAAAAAAAAAAAGATGGCCAAAAAATTGTTTAAATATTTGAGAAACTAAGGAGTGGGGGAGGTGAGAAAACTTCAAAATCAACATCTCTTAATTAATTTTCGCAACAGTGAAAAATGTGAAGAAATTGTTCAGCAAATTAGACTATTTTCCTGTCCTTTAGGCAACAGCAAAACAAAATAAATAATAATATTAAATAAAGTCTTTTAGGAAACATATAATAAAAATATGGGTGTTAGCAGAAAAGGTCTTAGAACACATTCAGTTCTGGTTTGAAGGGTTCAAACCTGGTGAGTTTGGACAGTAGGGTGTCTGAAGTAGCATGAATATGACTCCTTCAAATTTCTCCGTAATGTTTGCCATTTCTATTAGGGAGGGAGGAAAGAGAGAAAAAATAGCTTTAAGGAAAATCGGAATGGTATCGTATTCAGGCTGACTGAGGCCTCAGATTCTTAAATTTGAATCTTGACAGAAAACATAGAAGCAATAGATTTGGCAGTAAAAAGTAGTTGCCGGGAACCCTTGAAATGCTTGGTGGTTTGGTCTGTTTCAGTGGCTTTTGTTCAAAACAGACCTAGGCTTTAATGAGCACTAGCTCTTCTATCTCATTTGAAAGAATGTTTTTTTGAAATCTGCATGAGAAAGACAGAAAAAAATAGGTCCTTTTGTAAAATCCAAATGGAGATTTATGGCTGTTGAAATCTTTATCACCTTAATGCTTGCATAGGACTTGTTCCACTGATGATCAGCAGCATGCAGAATACTTCGAGGTGGAGTTTAGAGTTTGTACACAGGTTAATGCCATTTAACTTACAGGATCGTTGGTTCTCATCCTAGAAATCAGCCAATCATTCTGACTTTCATTTAAGATAAAAGTGATGCCAAAGCTCTTTCTCTTTTGTCATATCGTATAAGGGCATGAAGTGGGTTGGAAATCAGTACTCTAGAACATGGCTTGAAACATAACAAGCATGAGAATGATTCATGGTGCCTTCTGGAAAGTAAAGAAATAAGGAAGTTGGAGCAGATTGCTTCTGGAAGCAAATATCAGATATGCTGAAAACTAAAAGCAAGCCCAGACACCAGCTGGAATTTACAAAGATAATAAATGCTTTAAATTCAAAGTACATGTTATGTAAATTCACTTCCAAATTTTAATGCACTTCATTTCTTACCCAAAAAAAAACCCAACAAAGGAACAAAAACCAACCAACCAAAGATAATTTTTATTCCACTTTACTTTCATTTCACTTGGTAGTTTACAAAAACAGACAATTCAATGCATACAGCTAGTCATAAGAAAACACGTACTATAAAAGCCTCAAACAAAAAGTGATGCTGAGAAAAAGGAGATTTCTCCCTCATTTAGCTGACAGTGCAATGTACTGCTTAACAGGTTGAGAACTTACAATATCAGAACATATTTGCTGAGGGATAGAACTTATCTGAGGATGAGAATTTGATGGTCTGGTTTTTTTAATAGTTCCCTCTTCCTGTAGTCAAAAGCAGACCATTTCTCCATATGTACCCAGGAACATATTCATATAAAAATGTTTAAGTAAGGCCACCACTTTTATTTTCAAGTACTTCTCAGACTGTGACTGATTTCTCATGTTCCAACCTAAGCATAATCTTCATCATCACCATCATCACCATCATCACTAGGAGACATGAGAGGAAGGAACTCTTTAAGTTCAAAAAACCATCAGAACATCAGCATCAGCATATTAATCATCATAACTAATCGTATGAAGCAATTCTCATGTTTCTTTCTCTATAATGATATATTATTATGTAAATACAGGATGACATGATGACAAGACCTTCTTCTGGAGTTTTGGAAATATTCCCCATATCCCAGGCATTTTCTTCATTTGAAACAGAGTTAAGAACAAAATTTATGTTCTCCATTCTGCAATTATAACTTCAGAAAAATGTGGCAAACTGTAAGGACAAAGACTGTAGCTGTCCACTGCCATTAACAAGAGAAAAGAAAAGTGTATTGTAGCCAGACCTTTTCATTAAAAGTTTCTCCATCTCTCTATGCGTGCAGAGGTTAGTGCTCTTCTGCAGCATTTATTGACAATGAAATGGCAGTTTGGAATATGGATTTGAAACACTCTTGTCTTCCTAAAAGACAACAGTTCGGTGGAAGGCTCCGGTCTTCTTCATCAGCTTCCTAAATGCATTTGGGGTCAGCTTAGTGTCAGTTATGATTCATCTTGTAAAGCTTTATCAGTTTACACTTGGAACAACAAAACCGTGCACCTGATCACAGTGACACACGAAGCTTAGTGACACCTTTCAGTCAGGTCTTTGTAAAAGAGGTGAACAAATTAAAAGTTTTGCCCTATCCTCTTCTTTTTTCAGTTTGAAGTTCTTCTGGTCACTGCCAGAAATTATTTCTACACTTTGTTTGCACTGCAGTTCTGGGACATTTTTCAACGCCATTCGTGGAGCCTTAATATTTTAACAGGAAATTTGCCTCTAATGACATAACTAGGCACAGAGATATAAATCATCTTCTTAACAATTCAATGAAAGTTGAGGCTTCTTTTTTTGTTTA
The DNA here is from genome assembly GCA_013397755.1 of Cnemophilus loriae. Lineage (NCBI taxonomy): Eukaryota > Metazoa > Chordata > Aves > Passeriformes > Corvidae > Cnemophilus > Cnemophilus loriae. The sequence continues at coordinate 241,477 of VZTF01009085.1, read as the reverse complement.
GATTTTGTCTTTATTTCTTTTGTGAAAGCACTTGTGTGAAGAAGAGGTAATAAAGCAAAACAACAGCACTAAAAGGTACACAGTTTGTGTGAGAGATGAAACAAAGCTTACAGCTACATTAGACAAAAACATAATCCACAAAAAAATCTCCAAAAAAGGCCCTTTTGACAAAATGAGTTCATCACATAAGTGACTACCTTCAATAAGACACTACTGTGCCCGAAAAACAGGGTAATGTAATCATTTTTAATGTAATCTCCTATTGCTTGTATATCCCATTTCAGTCTCTCAGCCTATTCTGATGTTTTCCCTTGTTTAAATTTCATCTCTGTTTAGCCAAAGTGTTTGCGTCATGATTTCTTTTTTCTGCATAAAATAGGAAAATAAAACCTATAAAGTAGTTCACATCTGCTAAAAATGTTGGGTCTATTTTGGAGAAGTTTATAATTAATCAATTAATAGTTGTATCAACAGCAAAAAAACAGCCACACTAAGGCAATTGCATATTTAAAAGGAAAGGATTAGGCATGCTTAATATTCACCTCACATAGATGACATCACCATAATTCCACAGGAAATGTAGAAAAGAATGGAAAAAATATTTCTATGAAAAAAGTACTAACAACCAAGGTACGGTCATAATTTTTGAACAAGCAGATCACCTTATCAGTAGACTTATAGATATAGCAAGCTCTCAGAGCAATTAGGTTTAGTGTGCAAATCTATTTCATGCACATATTCTGAAAAAAAAAAAAATTCTTTTAGTTATACTGATCTATCGTAACAGCATGTGTGCAATTCAGTTGGGAAACTTACTGCTCCTCTTTTTTAGTCATCATGTATCCATGACACTTCAGCTTTAGTTCGGGTTATTTAGTCTTTTCATTAAAATATTTTGTAAGTAAACTGGTTTTAAATTAAGAGAATTAAGCACTGAAAACAGTGTTTCTGAGACAGAAACACAAATTGTAAATAATTCAAAATTAGATAAGAAGTTCGAATTCGATCTCCCAACCCTAGATATGCAGCACTTCTTTTCCTTTAGTCTAAATGGGCTACCAACCCTCTACAATGACTTTAAAACATAAAGGTATTGTTTTGCCCCACCAGAGGGAGCCCATAATATTTCATGAATGCAAAAACAACACAATGAGAATTGCATAGGAAAAAAAAAATTATAGGTACAGTAAATAAATATTTATGTGTTTATATTTACACGTTTTCTATGTATTATATAGGTTGCCTGAGATCCTAATTCTGAAGCCAGACCATCAGGAATATGAGTTTGACTGGAAGTGCATTTCCATGAAACAACACCAGGGACAGATATGAACAATCTTTAGAATCACAGAATCATAGAATATTCTGAGTTAGAAGGGATGCACGAGGGTCACAGAAGCTCAGCTGCTGGCCCTGCACAGAGCCACCCCAAGAATCACGCCCTGTGCCTTCATCTTTAGAGGAAGACTAGAGAGAAGTATCAGGTTGGACAGAACAAAGACCAGTTTGACTTTTATTTAATATCAATGTAGACTACGGATAAAATATTGTATGTATTAGAACATACTGAATGAAAAGAGAAGCTAACTTTCAGTTTTACCTTCCCATAAAGGTCATGCTTTCAGACACATAGAGTAAAAACTCTGCAATTAGTGTGACTTAACTATTTCCAAGTATAACAGTAGGGGTTATTTTTATTTTTATTTTTATGTAATAGAAAAGTGACATAAAAATGTTCCAGGCCTTTGGTGATTTCTCAGACAGAAATTCCAACAGTTTTAAATGCCCAGCAGTTCTTTATGAACAGACCATGAGCTCCTTGTAAAACTGACAATGCTGAATTTTCTAAAAAGGATTGATTAAACATTGTATTAAGTAAAGTTCTAATCACTGGGAAATACAGTCTTCTGCTTTTCAAATACTTAGACGTTACAATCAAATAAACACTCAGAATGTGTATTCTACAACATTGCACCACAAGATTTAAATAATATTTCTTATTTAAAAATTATTCTCATTATCACAAATATCTGGTCTGATATGCTAACAAATTTCAGTCTTCTCTTGATGCCAGCCCCACTTCTAGGCGGCATTAGTTATTGTGCACAATTAGCTAGTCATCAAGCCTAGTATTAAACAAAGATGAAGCTGGTGTGTCTCTCAACTTGTAAAACCTTCAAATCCGAACCCACTTACAAAGTCTCCCTGTAGCTGTACTCAATTGACTCCAGCCTGTTTATCATTAAATCACTCATTTAATTTAGTAATTCACTAAAGCTTCAGTTAAAAGGCATAATGTATCCCCTTCTTGGGCCTTAAATTGTTGCCCATGGCTACTGTTTCTTAATGAACATCTCTAGCCCTTCGTATACTGAAAGGATGTCAAGATACGGTGTACCCAAAAAAGATAAATGTTTTAAAAGGCATAAAGAATGGCAAATGTTTAGATAGCAGAAAATGGACAGATACTACTTTGATCTCTGTCAGACTGGTCAATCAGTCACCAAAATTAAGAATGGAATCTTGACATCTTGCAAATAGGTGGCAAAAACTGTCTTGTATGCTGCAGTGCTGAGCATCACAAAATTTCCTGTGAGGTGGATGGCTCCCGGCCTGGATCTAATCGAATTGACTCACACCTAGACATTCCAGTTTGGTAGCTTAAAATAGGATTCATAATAACCAGTACACTGACATTATTGCAGGGATCTTTGCTTATCGTGGCGATAGGACATGCCTGGAGAGTGCTTACACAGAGGCCTCATAGGAGTCATACAGAGAAATAAATATTTCTCAGTAATGATTTGATTTCGGTTGTTCAGTCTGTCAACAGAGAAGCAGCTCTGCATATGTAGAAAAATTATGTTTCTACACATTTTTCTAGGCATCCGGGTTATTTCTACAGAGGAAGGAAGATTTTGAAATAAAATCTGTGCATCTGAAAAAGCACATGAAAGACCATAATTTGCCCATAAGCATCAAGTGGTATCGAAGCACAGGCTTAAATATTTACTTTTGTATTGTTGGGTTTTTTCCTCCTTTCAGGCAGGAGGGAGTTTGACATATAGACTAAAGAAAGACTAATTTGGGTTTTAGCAACTTGCTTAACAACTCAAGTTCTTGCCTCACAAGAAGTCCTGGAAAGTTTTACCTGGACCAAAAAAGCCACTGTACACACAGTTTTGCTCCTGAGAAAGTCTTACGTACTACTTATTCTCCTTTCCTGAAACTGAGTTCATTCTTTGTTCATATGTTTAGAATCATTACCCCAAAAAGATTACCTCCCTTTTTAGGGCCACATTATGATCAACTCCTGAAACCTCTGCAAGGCAAATACTCATGGAACACCAACATTTATGCCTGGGGAATATTCTTTAAAATTCTGCTTACTTTCGCATCAGCTACCAGCAAAAGCCTAGTCCACAACAGGAGCAGACTGCTTTTCTAAAGGTCCTGGATAAGGAATAAGACACAGATTCCCTTCTCTTGAGCAAGATCCTTAATCTGGAGGAAGGTCTGAAAGGATCAAGATAGCTTGTAAGTATGAACCATTTTATAAACAATAGTATGTGTTGCAGCCCATTTCTGGCGGTATCGTGCTTGTGGAATAGCGATCCTGGCAAACTGGTATTTTCATCTGAGGACGCTTTTTTCTTGAAACTGTCATTTGTTATCAAAGCAGGAGAAACTGCACAGTAATTCTTTTGTTTATTTGGGTTTTTTTGAATGCAAAGGGAAAAAATCACAATTGCTGTATTACTAGAATAAGATGCCAAGATGAGACCCAGTGGATATTTCACAGGTCTTCTCAGAAAGGTTCCCAGCTTCATCTTTGCTCAGGTACTGTGTATCACACACAAAGCAGTGCTTTGTGGATTTAGAACTTGTAAATATTTTGTATGTTGCTGAGAGATACATTTGCTGTAGGTAGTGGGACACAACATTAAGTAGACAGTGAAGTAGTAACTTTGCAAAAACTCCAGACAGCCTCATAAGCTGTAGAACCATCTCTTCGGATCACCTCAGCTAAACTACTATTTGGGAACAAAAAGCACAGTGCAACTTGAAGCCTGTTATATTATTCTATCCCTGGACAGTGAGTGTTTTTCTAGTCTTGAATACCCTCTTTTTCTTGTAGGGGCAGGAAAAGGCAGAGAAAATTCAAGCACTCCTTGAGCCCTTGAAAAAGTGGCAAAAGATATCCGGTTTATACATTACATTTGCAATTCCAGAAAACTCCTGGCAAGTCTTTCTGTAAAAGCCGTTACAAAGCAAAGCTTTTAGACAGCATAAGGAATGGTCCTCCAAACAATATATTACTGTTTAAATGCTATTAAGAAAAGAGTAATAAAGATTCAACGTTCACTATAGCGGAGAACTACCAGGAAGGTCCATCACAGAGATTTTTGCGAGAACTTGTGTTCATAAATGATCAGGAAATAACAATTTGAAAAATGAATTGGTAATGATGTACAGCAGTTGATGGGAGGAAATGTAAAATTACTAAGATTTGCATAAGAATTTCAGAATAGAAAGTGACAGGGGAAACTAGATTAAATTAAGTGGTGGTAAATAAAAAAATAAGTAACAAAGAGAAAATGTGTGGTCTAAATAAAAATTTACTGGAAGCAAAATGGATTTCAGAGCTACCATGGACAACTCTCTCAGAAATAAAAAATAAAACCAGAATGCTAACACTTCTTAGCCAAAAAGCAGCAATTAAAACAAATATGTATAAAAGCCTATAACAACAGTTTAAGTTGTAATACCCCATCTTAAAAGATATGAAACAGAACTATAATACACAGGAAGGACAAGAGGGCTGGTCAGGAGCATGGAATAGTTTCTGTAAAAAGAGTGAGCAAAGAGGCTTTTCATCCTCAGAACAAGATGTCCAAGAATTTGAGAACTATCTATGAAATCATTAATATCCTGAAGAAAATGAATAGGTATGGCTGTTCACTATTTCAGATAGAGACAGCTTAGAAGGAGCCAAATAAAATTAGCAGTAAATTTAAAATAAAACCAAGTATTTTTTAAAATAAAATATAATTAAATTTTGGCATACATTGAAACAATTATATTAATAGAAGATGAGTGAGGGGAAAAACAATTATGAGAAACAGCCCTGAAAACAAGATCACTGAAGAAGGAGGAGTAAGAGGTATTGAAGATGTGGAAGAAGAGATTCCAGTGTAGCCTCTGGGAAAGAAGGTGGTGGAGAAGATATTTCCCTGTAGACCATTAAGGACCTCATGGCAGAGCAAGGAACAAAGTGAGGAGGAAGGAGTGGCAGACATGAACTCTTATGAACTGTCTGCAACACTCCACTACCCATCCCACATTTTACTCCTAGGGCTGTGGAGTCAAAAGGGAAAAGAGTTAGGAATAGGTGGAGTGAAGCTGAGACTGGAAATAAGGGTGAGAAAGATGTTTCAGGTTTTGTCTTGGTTTCTCACTATCTATCTCTATATAAATTTGTAATAAATTAAAATATTTTTCCCTAAGTTGAAGCTGTTTTATCCATGACAGGAACTAGTAAGTAATCTGCCTGTCTTTATCCTGCTTGGAGTTATTTTCTTCTTTTCCTCCACCTGGTTGAGGAGGGATAGAGAGTGAGAGAGTGGCTGAGTTGGTGCCTTGTGGCTGGCCGAAGTCAACCAACTAAAAGGCTCTATCAAGGTCTACTAAAAAACACAGACTAGATGCAATATTCAGCTCAAAAAGTGTCCGCAGATTGCAGATTTCCAGCAAGTGGAAATGTTAGAAGAACGGAAAGAGTAATCTGTGTTTCTCTGCTTCCTTTCCTTTATCTGTAAGCAATAAGTTTTTGTTCTATCAGGGAGGAATGGGAAAATGGGCTAGCTGAATCTTAGGCGTGACTCAGTCAGAAAACTATTAGGCGAAGGCCTTATGTCTCAGCCTCGCATCTGAAATGCAAAATTTCCCATGCTATTTTATGCAATGCAAACAGTCAAATATCTCTATCAGAACTGATGGAGTTTGAAGTAGGTTTGAAAATGTAGGCAAACGGTATGATAGATAAGTGCAGGCAATATGTTTGGAAGTGACTGTCTGTGATGGACAATAAGTGATAGAAGGTGAAAGTTGCACAATAAACTGATGAGGGAGCATATTATGTCCTCACATGAGTCTTTCTAAAGGAAGAAATATCCTGACTCGGAGTTAGATTTTTAACTGAAAGTATTTCATTTCACATACCCATTTTTCTGCATAGCATGGACCAATAAGGCACTGCACAAGGCAGCACAGTATTGCCACATACAGCTTGTCCACCGACATAACACGGATCTGAGATTCCAGTGAGGGCAGCCAGGGGACTGCCAGGCAAATCATTGAGGTGTAGTACGTAGAAATTCTCTCACTATTCTTAGTAAAACGTATAAGAATTAAGTCACCCTACATTCATATCTAATTCTTCAATAACTCAACCTCAAGTACTTCCAAAGAAAGAAGAAAATAAATCAGTAAGGAAGTAGATTTCAATGTCAAGCATTAAAGGGATAATTATAAACAATAGAAAGGACTTTTTTAATTATGAAAAATACCGTGACAGGATGCTTTTAAATTATATATAATGGAAAACAAGATGAGTCACATAATCATACTCCTTTTGACACATAACAATCTTCATCAGTGATCTTCATCCTGCCCCCACGTCAAGCTTGTATAAAGGGGGCAGGCTCCTTGAAATATGTGAGCATGCATCTACTCTGGTACATTGAAAATGGTTATGCACTGACAAGAACTGCATCTTTTGAAACTTACTATAGAACAACTACTTGCTAAAATATAAAATACTAATTGAATATCTCTTAATTAAAAAAAAAAAAAAAACAGCATAGAAGATTGAGGACATCACAGATAGAATATCTACGACATAACGTAAAATCCCTTCAGAATTTGGCAAATATAAGATGAGAGAACTGATGTTCAGATTAAAGGTATTCTGATTAGTTATATACTTGGTAAAGGAAGACAAAATATAACCTCTGGGGCTGAAGCCAAAATATTAACTTTAGGTTCAGGGATTTTTTGTTGTTGTTTGTGTGTTTGATTTTATTATTGTTACATAGTACAAATTCCATAAAATCTCCAAAAAATTTTTGTCCTGTACCTAAGCCTATAATAAAGGAGTAGACTTGGTGCCTCCTTTTTTCTTTTTTTTTTTTTTTGTTTTGTTTTTTTTTGTTTTTTTTGTTTGTTCGTTTGGTTTTTTGACATTTTTTCAATAGTTTTTAGATTCTCCTGATAAACCTGTAGCATAGCCCAATGTCTCAAATCTAAAAATTGAATTCACTGAAAAATTTTACTCCAAAGAAAACGTATATCAAATAAATGACCACTACTTCCTTTCAAGGTGCACAGGAGCCTGGTAGAATATAACAGAAGAACAAATGGAACTAGGTTGCTTTATATTTCTCAGAAACATTGTTTATCATGCAAAATAAGCAGTATAACAGCTGTCATATAACCCAGCTGTCATTATTTCCTTTTCCTGATATCTAAGGATTACATTACTTGTATTTTTGCAGATGAATGTCTTGTGAGAAGGTGACCAGTTCCATTTTCCTACCACTATTCCACCTGAGCAACTGAGGAGAATCAGAAAAATTCTTATATGCTCTTTAAAGCTTCTGGTTAGTAATTTTACCTCCTTGGGATAAGACTTCGTGTCCTAGCTACACAATAAAGGTAGAACCTGTGAGAAGCACAGGTGCCATGGAGAAAACCTTACATCACTGCATGCTTAGAATTTCTGGTTATTGTATCCTTTAATGGAGAGACAGATTAAATTAATTATTAACTATATGAACAGAATTTTTATTATTTTCCTTTTTTTCCAGTAGCTTTCCATGCCTTCTGAATGGATTGTGATTTAATCAGATTGCTAAAATTTGTTCAGAAATGTAAAATGATATTATGTAGGATAACATTAATCTGCTGGTAAAAGAATCATGTTTAGAAAACTGGATGGACCCAGAAGATTACAGGGATTTCATAAAAGGTTCATGTGATCAGTAATATGAGCAGCAGTGAGCAGTTTCTCCACAAATGAGAAAAGATCTCTGTCAAAGAAAAAATATGACCTGCCTCTATGAAGTATAACTTTTGGATCTTGAAAAACTGAATTTAAATAAATATTTTCCTAGGAAGGTCATATATCTGTCAGTGTCTTTTTTTTTTTTTTAAGTGAAAAATTCTAGTCAACAGTTTTATCCCCTCTTTTCTGTAAGCCTATTTTACAAACATTGTCCTCGCCTTCCCTCTTCGTTCTTCCCCCACCTGCTCTAACTATGGTGGTATTCCAAACACAGCAATCAAACTCCCAGATGAGTCAGATTTGCTTATTGTATTGTACTCTCATATGTAAAAGAAATTATGTCATCTCTGTTCTCATTAATTATTAATGTTAAGATGTTGTATTTAAAATTCTACTCTTTACTCTTTTTCTCTGACTGTCAGAGAGGGCTTTGGGGGGTTTTGGTTTTTCTTTTTGTTTTTCTCCCACTAAACATTTTAAACTTGAAGAGATAATGATTTCTCACCCTGTAGCTGTTTAGAGAAATCATTCTGTCTTTATACTTTACCACTTATGTTTCTCTTTTTGATAAGAAAAAATAAAGCTGTTTTCTGACCACAAGCAATCCTCAGAATTACCAGGTGGTAATTCTAGGGTAAAACCATACTTTCTAATGTTGGAAACAAATTATTTGTATGCCTTTGTGTCAATTTTGCTATTATAATTTTGTGTATTAAATCAACATAACTTATACCGCATCTAAATAACTTCAGCTCATAAATCCTATTTTCATAATTATTTTGAGGATAGTCTTCCAAAGAGATTTAAGCACTGCAACAGGGATTTAGTTCTGTGTATTTCTATTGATACAAAAATCGCAAAAGATACATGTACATATCATTTTCTTAACTGAGTGAGATATACACAAACTTAATGAAAAATTGTATGGATATTCAGGGGGTAGAATTAAGAATGTGAAATCTGGAAGACTATACCTTGATTTCAACAAAGTGTGCTGAAATCTGTTCCGTTTTCAAAACCGTACAGTTCTGAAAGTTTCAGAGAAAGGAGAATAGTTAATTTTGGCAGACGTGGAACAATTTGTATTAATACTACATCTATCCCAATCTTTCTAGCTAGGTGTGCTTTTGTGCCTTCCAGAATGCAGCTCTAATACCTCCCAAAATGTTTGGCTGCAGTGACAATTAGAATTCTGAGTATTTATATTGTTCTATAACTTGTTGCACAGATGGAAGTGTTCAAGGCCAAGTTGGATGGGAAGACCAGAAACCTGGTTAAGTGGATGGCATCCCTGCCCATAGTGGAGGGGTTGGAACTAGGGGATCTTTAAGATTCCTTCCAACCTAACCCATTTTATGATTCCATGAGGTTTTAAGCCATTCCAAGAATTACAAAAAATTATTTCCTGGAAAGATGTTGTGTGGGACACCGCATTCACAAATATGCATTGATGTTTCTAACTTGCAGTTTTTGCTCCCTTGAATGATCTCTTGTTCTTTAGTCTTGCAATAGGGAAAAAGGATGTTCTTTGCTATTTCTTCCCTAACATTTATTATTTTTTCAATTTTTATCCTGTTTCTTCTTCTTCATTTCCTTTCTAAGATTAAAAAATCCTTTTTCAGTCTCTCTAAAGTGTTTTTCGACTCCCTTAACAGACTTCTCTTCATAATAATTTCCTTCATCTTTCACTGAACAGTTTCAACTTCTTCAATATCCTTTTCGAGATAGGGAGACTTATATTGCTAGAAAATTGAAAATTTTAGTTGAGGGCCCTACTGCTATTTTCTTTAGAGTGATAACATACTATCTGTATCATTCTCTTTATGGGATTTAAAAGTTTTTAAAGACAAAAGCTGAGTAACAAGAGAAGTTTTTCCTTCCTAACGGCTGGGTTTGCTTAGCACAGTCAGAGAGCTTTGAAGTTTCTCATAGACCTTTGAAACACGTAAGTAATTCCTATTACTCGATACAGTGCTATTTCATTAACCATGTTCTGTTTTGTCTGTATATGTGCTTAAATATAGGACTTCGGTGTGGAATCCCAATGGGCTCTGCTACCAACACTTACAGTCAGTTTACAACTTCACTCTTTGCTTGCTTTCTTTCATCTGGTTTTTATCCATGATGTTATATATTTTTTCTCATAAATATTTATCTTCTATAACAGCCCACAAAGATGACCTCTCAAATATTTTCACAAATCTCACTAAATAATACCTAGTCATTAAGCTGCTTTCAACCCCTTGATGAAATACTCAAAGAATTTTATTAAGGCACATGCATAAAAAAATTTTGCACAAGAATCCCCTATCAGAGGATAATTTTCAAATTTTCAAAATATTTTCATTACCAGGTTTGTCCTACAGAAAGAAAAAGAGATTGAGGCTAGGGAAGTGTCACAAAATGGGACTTGTCAACAAACAGCACAGATTTTAACCACTTGAGTGGCTCCAGTAGCTGACAGAAAGGGCTCCTGAGAAAGCAGTTAAAAATCTCACCCTACCATAGATCTCACTCCATGCCAGCAGGCTTTCACAGCCTTAAATCCTCTTCCAAATGAAAACACCCAAAGTCCAGATTTTCAAGGATTAAGAAAGGTCAAATCTTTCCAACAAAAGCCGGGGAAACAAAAAACTCCTTTCTACTCTATTGCTTGTTATTGACTAGATCAGGGGTTACGGCAGGTGGTGAGGTCTGGGGGAACTCTCCGGTGGCACATGTGAAAGAGCCTATTTTGAATGATCAAAAGGAGGACCTACATAGTAGATCCTAGTCACATAACTCTTCTGGTACACTCAGACATCAAGTGCCAAAAGCCTTGAACAGCAGGTAAACTTCAATTCAAGTTTAACGGGTTCTGTGCTCTTTGATGTCCACTCTGGAGCTTAAAAACAACAGAAAATTTCCTATTGACCATTGAACCAAACTGAGGCCATCATGTTATCTTACTCTTAGCATCCCCTCAAAACATTAAATGCTTTAATAATTTGTCTTTTATGAATGGAAGAATGTAACCGTTTCACTCTGACTAATTTCAGAAAATTCCTGTGGCTTAGCAGCTAAGCCCATTTTTTTTTATTATTTTTATTTTTTTTAATTTTTTTTTTTTAACAGAAATCTTTTAGCTTTTCTGGATTATTTATAAGGAGTGTAATTCTGGAGCTAGGGGAAGAATATGACCAAAAAATGTTCAGAGAGGACTCCATTGAGTCATTCTAGTTTATGAATCAAAGAATCATAGAATCATTAGGGTTGTAAAAGACCTCTAAGGTCACCCAAAACAACCGACAGCCTAGCACCGCCACCATATTTACCACTAAACCAAGTGCCATATCCAAGTATTTTTAACATATCCAGGGATGGTGACTCCACCACCTCTTTCGGCAGCCTGTTCCAGTGCTTGATAATCCTTTCTGTATAGGAGAAAAAGTGGGAAAAATCCTCCATGTTACACCATGCCTTTCCTGCAGTACTACCTTTTCACTTACTATGCAGTTAATCGTTAATATAAATAGTGCTTCAGGATCTGAAAGCAGATAAGGCTGTGTGCAGGAAGGAAGCATGCAGGTATCCCAGAGTCATTTTGCTGTGCGAATAATGATGATGATAATAATTAATAATTATTCTGTGCCATTGGAGACTTCCACTAATTGGTAATCTCCTGTTTTGAAAGTCCTAATATTTTGTTTCTGCGTGCTGCTAACTACCAAGTAGGATGCTAATGGAAAGGTGGATGACCGATACTTTAATAATCATAACTATAATCATATAAACTCTCATAAAGCTAACATTTAATTACATTAGTTGATGTAGAAAACTGCTTGCAGTCAAAAATATAAGTTATGGTGGGAATTAATTTTCAGTCTAAAACCTGAGCTTCTAATATTTTGAGAGGGATAGTTATAAGAGGTTTTATCTTGAGCAAGTATTAAAACCCTTGGGATTTTGAGAAGGATGGTGCTGTATTAATGTAAGGTGTAGGGCTAATAGTGGATAAGAAACAGAGAGGGGAAGTAAATTATTATATTTAGAGAAGTAAAGGATTCAATAATCAAGTAAACAGCTTGTCTTACAGATTAATTTAAATAACAATAGTTAAATCAAAGAGGTGCTTCTGAAAATTTTACTGAAGTAATTTAGTAAGTCAAGAACTGGAATACTGAAAAGCAAAAGTACCAGTGACCTCACAATCAAAATTTTGGGCATAAGATGAAACTGACTGGATAGATGGATGAAAATTTTGCAAAGAGTGGCATCTCCACAAAGGAGCAATTTGTCTAAGTCACTAAAAGACATGTGTGAGGTTTTAATGTTCCTGCTCTCCTCACTCATAGTGTCACATTTTGAGGCAGCTCTTTACTTTTACCCTCGAGATCATGCTGGAATAAACTGCCAAACATCTCTTACACCTCCATGCCATCTAATTATAGCCTGTAACACTCGAGAATGCTGACAGAGCTGAGCTATTGACTCTTGACACTCTCTGAAGCACTTAATTATCTTTTCACACAAGCCCCTTTGAGACCTGTCAACTTCTTTGTATTGTTTATAAAAAAGTTGCATATTAATATTTCAGAATTGCGCACCTGAAGTCAAACTTGCACATACACATGGGCTATTAAAAGGAGAACTTAATAAATGACAGGAGGAGAAATGAAAGAATTTGACTTGGTAAGACTTCTCAGCTAAATAAAAGAAGAAAAAATTGGCCCTTTACAAAGATTCCTGGATAAAATGGAAAGAATTTGAGGCTTTGGAGTAATTTTACCAAAGACTAAAGTGAAAAAAACCACCAATATATAAATGGTTTGTATTATCTATTCTTATTTCATGAGATTAGGATCCAGACTCAAAACTCAGTCTCTTTCCAATGAAAAATTTATTTAAGCATCACAGGTAAAAAAGAAAAAAAGAAGCTAGATTTTTCAAGATCTCCCATGTTACCTAGAACCCTACCAAATACTACTAAAATGTAAAGAAAATTTTCTTAGTTGAATGAAATATTGTGGTCAACATAATCTGAATTATAAAAGATATACAAGTGTATTTTAAGCATTTTGGAAGCTTTTCAATGTAAACCTGTTGAGGTTATCCCTTAAATGTCATGGGAAAATAAGACATCATTCATGATGTTTAAACTCGTGTAAAACACGAACTGTCCCCATAAATTTTGGTTACCTACAGAGTATTACACCCCTCAGATCCAACAGCTTGGTGACTGGATGCACAGAACACAGATTTTACCACACTTAGGATTTCCTATCAAATTTGAAGGTTTTAACTCGTTCATGTAATTTGGCACAATTCTTTCTACATAACACAAAGTGTGTATTGCCTTTGTATATGACGTTATCTTAAAAATAGTTATAAGCATGCCACACATACTCACCAAGGTAGTGAGTTAATTAATCTAGTAGTGACAGAATTCTGAGTCTGAACATGAAGTATATCTACCGTAAGTCTTAACTACCACTTTTTGTCTTATAGTAAGGTAATCTTAAGTAGCCAGCATACTTGTAAAAAAGGAACTAGTTCATTTTCCAAATGACAAAATCAACAACCTTCCTAAACAATCCCATTTTTAAATACATTGAGCTCTTTTGGAACATAAGCATTAATAATGAATAAAACCCCCATACTTCTGAGTTTAAAAAGAAGAATTCTTCTTTTCAACTGTTTCTGTAAGACCTATTGGTATTTTCTTGGTATAAACACAGAACCAACCTACTGGAAATAGAACAAATTTGAGAAACTACAGCACATCATACCATGCATGTACCAGCCTCCTTTCTTTATCACGAGACTTACTAATCATGCCAATTATGTATGTGTGAAGTATTGTCTTACAAGTAAATTTGGAGCACTTAAAAGTTGGCATTGTGAAGATTAACAGAAATAGCAGCTGCATACCTTATATGTAGGAGGTGTCAGGGCAGCTGGATTATCCAGTGGTAGCAAAGTGACTAAATGTGTGTGAAGGCAACCAAGGGATCAAGCTCATTAAGATTTTTGCTACATCGCACAAAATAGTGCATTCTAAAGAATGTGGAGGACATTAGATAAAAAGATTTTATTTGGGTTTTTTGCACCAATTTAAACTCTGTATGTGTCAAGCGATCCCTTCTTCCAAGTAAATTTTGAAACCAAACTATATGAAAATAAATTAAGTTCTTTACTTCCGATAATGATTTCCAGGATGGCGGAAACCAATCAACTTGAAATTTCAGTGCAATTATTTCTAAGCCGAATTCTTTTCCATGTGTTTCATGCTCCTCAATTTATTTGCTCTAAACAAGTATCAAAAAGAAAGACAAGGATATAAAAAGCAGTTTTATTAGGACATTTTAACTATAAAACAAAATATAATATGGCACCAATATCACCATCAGTAATTATAGTTTCTCCTTTTATAACTATTTCAGTTGTGGTTTGATGTCATGACTTAATGGAATCACATGTTCTCCATAAAATTTGGTCCATCTGTACATCTCAGATGCTTAATTCTTGAATATAAGCTGTCATGGAAGCTTTAAATCTTTCCAATCTACTTTGCCCTTGCATTTTCTGCAATCACTCTTAAACTGCTTCGGTGACTTGGAAGGCTGCTCCTCTTACTGCTGTAATGATTGCTCTTTTGCACTGTTTAAGAAATTTATTTTACTGCTCCAATGATTTTTTTTCTCCTTTAGCATCACTACTGTAACTTGGATATTCCATGTTATAGCAAGCAGCAGCCTGTAAAGAGCAAGAATATGTGTATTACATGGAATGGACATGCTAATTGCTTTCTTCAAATCTTTGTCTCACTCACCTGAATCTTTTTTACCTGCCAAAGTAAACATAGAAATTAAGAGGAAGAGAAAGGGTTGGGTGGGTTTCAGCCAGTGTACCAGGAGAGGTTTGTCTTTGCAAAAATTCCACTGTAGTACAATTATACAGCTCCTAGAGTTCATTATAGTTAAATTATAAGATGTCTTCTACTTTTAGTCAAGCTAGGGGTGGAAAAAAAGAAAAAGCTTTATAGTTCTCCAACCATTCATTAGAGTCTTTATATCATAATTCTGTTATAAGCAAGAACCACAGAGCCGCTTATCACAAACATTTATTTTAAAAGGTTATACATTCTCCATAAATATTTGCTGTGGGCCAGACTTCAAATATTCTATTTAATTATTTTTCTTCAGTAATTGCCACTTAAACTCTCCTGAATGTGAGCATTAGGGGAAAAAAAAAAAGAAGTTGGTTACCTCTCTTCCTGTATTTTGAAAAGATATTTAAGATATCTTCCTTCCATAATTAAATTATCCCCGTTCTACTTTTCCATACTCTGTAAGTCCTTCTAATCCTATTCGTGGAGCAAGCTGAAAGAACAGTTAGTGACAATGTTCTTCCTCCTTGAGAGAGAAGCAGATTGCATTTGAGTTCATTTTGTTTTTCAGTAGTCCGAATTAGACTTCTCAATTTTTTGTAAAAGAGCAAAAATCTCCTTCCAACAGAATTTCATGTAAAATTTATTTAGTTAGTTCTTGTGGTCACTTGAAAACAAAAACTAAGAATGCAGTATGTGTTACCAAAGCCTGAAAGACTTTCTAGTGTATTATAGCTATCTCAATAAGATTCTTACTATGCATTTAGTAAAATGATTACTGAAGACACAAATTCTCATCAGTATTTCTAATGTTAATTGATAAAGAGAAATACATCCTCAAGGACATAAATCCTATCCTATGCTGAATAGCAGAAATGAGGCAGAAGAGAAAGAATGAGGAATGAAAATTGTGTACACTCTGTGTTAGATAAATGTAAAGACGTAATCATATCAGAGCAGCAACAACAAAATGAGATTTACCCAATTTTCCTCAAACTTGAAACACTACCTCATGCTCCTTTCTGGAGGCAGATAGTCTCAACTTTATAGGTCAAATAAATAGAAAGAAAGAGGACATCCTTCCCTTATATTCAACTGAGATTTAACCAAAATCATCACAAGGAAACATCTGTCTTTCCTACCACGGTCTACCTACAACGAGCACTCCATCCTATACCATGCTTATTTTTCTGCTTTCTCAGCCCTCACAACTGCAACCTATCTAGTGTAAAACAAGAAACACTGCATTCATGTCAATCTTAAAGCCTCAATTTGATCTTTATGTCAGGAGATGTTTAGCTTCATTGCATATTTGCAGACTGTCCTGTTTTTACTCTTTGNATTTTTTTCTTGGCAAACTGGAAACACCTAAGAGAAATACCAGAAAGAGATGTACTTACAGTATCTGTATAACAGCAAAAGACAAGAAAAGCTCAATCAACTTCAGTTCAATACAAGCAGAAGTTACGACTCAACTCTAAGTAATCAATGAGACTAAGAAAAGAAACAGAAGCGTTGAAGGCATAGTAGAAAATGGTAACTGAGAGCCAAAACTACTAGAGAGATATAATTTCTGTAGTGGAGGTAATTAAACAGCAGCACATTTTACAATATTTTTCAGGTGATATATTTATATTAACTCTTAATGCCTCTTCTAAAAGCCTTGCTCTAGTCCAACAGGAAACTACAAATTTGAAACAGAAACCACTTGAGAACGTTTTGCATTTTATCACTGCAACATCCTGAAATTTATTACTTGCCATCTACTTCCCTTATCTATATTTTGTTCTATTCTTGGGTTGGCTGAACAATACATGTTAGGAAAAGATAGTATTAGCAATGTATTACGTGCTTTACACATAGTTCGATGTAACCACAGGGAAACTGTTTGATATAACATGGGGACAACTACTTTCTCTGTGGATTTGTGACAATCTTGAACACATATCTCATAGATCATAAACAAGGTGCTCTTAGGTGTATAGTAGTGTGCGTGCAGTATGACTGCACAGTGAAGTTTAAGAGTAATGACAGAGGACATATCTAGAGATGCTCAAGATCTGTATTTAGACCACCCAGTACTCTGCATAGCTAACACAAATGACCTTCTGCAGCTTCTGCAGTAAATCTATCCCACAAATAAAAAACAAATGTCATGAGAAAATTTACATTTCCTAAACTAGGCTTCCTTTCACGACTGACAATGAGGACCTATTTTCACAGAAATTTTAAAAAAGAAAATACAAATCCCTCAATATCCCTGCACGAAGAGTAACTCTATATGTTTTTTTAACACATTTATAACATTTCTTTTCCTTGTACATTTTTTCTTTGATTTACTAAGCACTCAAAACAGCCCAAGAAAAACAAATGAAAATAAATAAAAGAAAGAAGATGAAGAGCAGCCTTTAAGCATGGCCTTGGTTTACAGTTTAATGACCTTATGAAGAGAATAATTGTCTATTTCATCTGAGGCCTGCTGTGTTTTTGTTATAGTTAAATTAATTACGTATGGGCATATTGGTATTCCAAGACACAATTGTGACTTTCCTAAAACAAAGCTTAATAGAAACTCAAGTTTTATTAGTACAGACATGTAGACTATTTTTTTTCCAGTTTTTGATTATTTTTACTCCAAATATTTGCCACAGAAAAGAAATATAATTCAGTTTGGACCAGAAAAAGATTATGCAGGGAAATTATTTGAATGCCAAATATAAAAAAAAAAAAAAATGCACTTCACTCATTCATATACCTTATCAAAACATACAGAAGAGATACAAAGTTATTGAAACATTTGTTTGCTTAAACAAATGAATGGTAACATTGTTTTGTGCTTCACACTGCAGGGGTTTTTTGCTTATTATTCCTAAAAAAATGTATTTTGTCTAAAATTTTAATCATTACAGGTCACATTTGTTGGTGCAGTTACACCAGCACAGAAAGAATTATAATATTATGATGAAAAAATAAAAACATCGTAATAATAAAAACAATTAAATATAACATGAACAGTGAAAACTAGATTTTGTGAGGGAGATTCCTATCCCATTTATAACAAGAAAAGTTTGCATATACTCACTTTTCTTTCTCTGAACTTGATTTTTCTTTAATAAAAATGTCTATAAAATACTTAACATTTTACGTATTCTTACTCCTCAATTGAATTACAGCTTTACAAGATATAGAATTAGATTTAAAAAAAATAGGGAGATAGTTTGTCCAGTAAAAACAAAATGCAGGTTTCTACTTGCATCATATGGTCTATTTAATACAAAATTTTATGGCTGTGGTTTTTGAAAATTAGATGGAGAGTGCTGTAAATTTTAACAGCGTAGTCATGCCTTCTCAGTGTGGTAAAAGAACAAGCAAAAATGTTCCCTGTCCTTCAGTCAATTTCTAGTTTTAGAGCTGACATAATTCAAGGTGAAATATCTGGAAGTGTGTTAATTACTTTTAATGCCAGTATGTGTTAATTCAATGAAATGTCATGCTTCTAATGGTATTTTTGAAAGTAGGGGATGTTAGAATTGTTAGAATTCTATTTTTTTAAATTTTCCTTCTTGAGAACAAGGGCATTCTGTATACGCTTCAGGAGAGACTAGTCCTGACAAGAACTTCTTCTCTGTACGAGAGCCTACCACTACAATTAAACTTCAAATAAGCCTTAAAAAATAGCCTACATGCACAGACAAGAACTAAGACCTGATTTGTGCAAGCAAGCCAAGTTCTTAAGCATGTGTGTGTGTGTCCTGGTTTAGGAATGGTACTCATCAATCTAGTGCTCCCCCTGAGACTCTCTAAACAACACTGCCCCTCACTCATTTTTGAGGGGAATCCGTATGAGGAGTGGCTGAGATATTCACAGACAGTTCTTTTACTCAAAATGTACATAGTGCAATTATGCTGAATTATGCCACACAAAATGAGATTTTTTTTTCTGGAGCAATGTTCTTTTAATTACATTTATTGGGGGAGTATTCAATAATTTACACCACTACAAGAATTTGTTTCATGCTTTCTTAATTGGATAATTATACATGCAAGAGCTATGAAATAAAATGGGAGAACATTATTTAATGGGAAAGTTTGCCACAAATTAGTATTACCTTTAAGAAAGCACTATTCTTATTTATGGTTTTAGTAATTAATTAGGCTTTCACAATTTCACATTAAAATATATACATACAAAACCAGTGTAAGCAAGCCTCTCCAGGAACTTTGACATAAATTGCTGTAATTTCACTGCCCTGAATTAGTTACAAAATCCTTAGCATCACTTGCAGACCCATCCTTTCCCAAAATGTGAAACTGAAATACTTGCACGTTTCCCTTTACTATCTTGCACGCTAAGATGATAAAGACTTTCCTTCTTTTTGTTACATGCTGGATATCCACAGCTAGTGCTAATTTTGACTTGTGCATTTGAAAGTATGTAGTTGCTGTGTAAGTGTTTGATTACAGCTATGGTCAACCAAACACTGTTTTTAAAAAGTATTTTCCTTATAACTTCATGACTATTTTACTCAACAGTGCATATCTCCAAAAGCCGTCTTCTCTCCAGTTTCTATGACCCTGTTTCACTTAAAGCACAAACAAAAGGGCACAAAATGTCCTTGAGCTCTTACTTCTCCATATAACATCAGTGGATATATACTGTTACTATGATAAATTTTCTGCTTTATCTTAAAGTATATGTAATATTCAAAGGCATGTACTATGAAATAAAGTAGTTCTTGAAAATCGTGATTCATAAGGAGAACAATACAATAGGCTGAATTTTGATAAATAATTTATGCCAATTTATTCCAAATGTCCTTTGTAACTCAATCATTCTACCACTCATTAGTTATGAAGCCATTAAACTTATGTAAGCAAGATATTTTACATGATACTGGTATATATGGAGTCAAATGGAAACCCTGGATTTAAATACAAAGGAAGGATACAAATTTCATCAGTTCCATTAACCATTAATTTGCTTGATCATAACTTTTTTGCAAGGGAGATTTACAGTTTCAGAAAACAGTTTCACACCCTGCCCAGTGACTCAAGATTTTAGAAACTGAAATCTATCAGCTTGTATATGCTTAGATATGTACAGAAATATTCTCACATGAGTGTGAATTTACCATGAGTGTGTATGTCATGTTAGAGTATATCTTTAATTTGTACGCCTTTAAAGCAATAATTATTTTTCATTATAAATCAAAATTCAGTAAAATGTGTCAGAAAGCAGATAGTCATCTCTTAAAAGGGGTCTTTAATTGAGTCTGCTTTGATCTTTGACAGAAAAGAAAAAGGAAAAAAAAGGAACAACCTCTCCAGAAATCATATAACTGTAAGTGGCAAAAGTGTTTTGCTCTATATAGTCAGGTGCAGTGTCATTTAAAGTGTTTTTCTAGATGAAGTCACATATTTAGTCATGTAGGAATAGAAGGAAAAGTTTGAAAGGCATCCGTCTACAAACATATTTGGAACTTTTTGAGGAAGAAGCCATATATTTATTAACTTTAAAAAAAAGAAAAGAAAAAGGCAGAGAAGAAAATAACGAAGAAGGAGATCTCATGGAAAATAGTGCTCTGGGGATTTGATTCCTTCTTTAGATGCTGTTTTTGAGTGAGTACAGGAAAGGACAAGTATCCTGTTTTCTCTAGCTAGTTTCAGAATGATTTTGCAGCAAGGAAAAGTCACTGTCTTAATTTCCTTGGCAGGTGAAATGTTGTTTCCTGTATCTGGAAAAAATATTCTCTTCTTCCAAGATTTAAAAAAAAAAAAAAAAAATTAAATATGCAATAGACTGCATTAAATTAATACTTAAATTAATTCTGCTTTAAAAATAGTTTGTCCCCAAACATTTTTGCCAAATAATGACAATTAAAAACTGTGAGAAAAATTATTTTCCAGTGCAACTCTTCCATAAAATAGTTATAAAGAAGGTGAAATTTCTGGAGGCTTCTCAGACCTACGTATTTACACGTCATGTTGAGCAAGGCATATGTATTATATTCTTTAAAAAATACAGAGGTGTTAAGGACAACTTCTAGATTGCTATAATAGAAAGTTAGAAAAGGAAAACCTCACTGCTATATATTCAATTTTATTTTGTAAGTACGAGAAAATATTTTCAGTGGAAAGAAATCTGAATGGCTCTATAAGTAATTTAGTCACTGTATCTTTGTTTAAAGCATGCAGATATGCCCAATAAATAGCATGGACTTAGCAGAGTAATTAGTTTGTTCCTGTACAGTCAGAGGCACATTCTTGTGGTCCCATTTTTGGTTTTGATTAAAAGAAAACCATATCTGAAAAATCGAAAACAAAACCAGCTTTGCTTCTGACCTCCTCAAATTTGATGTTTCCTTATTTGACCAGGAGAAAACAAGTGTTCCTTACTGATCAATCTCTGAAGTTGAAATGTGTTTTGAGAACACTGCCTGAAAAGTGAACTTGCTGGTACTTATTTGCTGCCCATTGTAGGAATTTGGTACTGTCGTGGGTTGACAGGTTTTGGAGTGAGTTTCACCTGCCAGGTCCTTTGGATGTGGAAAGGGCCAATCAGGTTGAAACATGCCCTCTGCGAGGTACAATATTTAGAGAGTTTGGATGCCTGAAACTCCCTTTTTGGCTTCCAGCCTCTGAACAGGTAATGGAGGGGAAGGGAGACCGGGCCAAGGCAAGCCCAGCCAGGCCTGGCCCAATCAGCCTCACCCTCCGGGTGCGGGCCTGACCAGGCTCCCTGCCAGGACTGGCTGGACCCCCGCTCCCCGCCGGGCCTGGCCAGCTCCCTGCTCCGGGCACCAGCAGGGCTCCCCGCCGAGCTGGGCCTGGCCGCCTTTGACCATCCGCTGGGCTGAGCCCTTGCTCCGGCCTCAGGCCAGTGGGCTGACCCCAGCCCCCGCTCCAGCTGCCACCGGGCTGGCCCAGCCCAGCCCCGCCGCTCCAGCCA
>VZTF01009085.1:193172-219025 GCA_013397755.1 Cnemophilus loriae | reverse complement strand
GCTGTGACATTAGAATCACGAGAGAACTGTTTCTTGTGGAAAGTCTTCATGGCATGACAAGAGAGACTCCTCTCCCTAAGTGAACTGAAGAAAGGTTATTCTAGAGGTGGTAAATTGACTGAGAAATACCAGGTTTTGTGTCTTTATGTTGTCAGTGGGAAAACAGCTGAAAGAGAAGTTTGGGCGGAGAAGAAATTTTCTGAAGGTTTAATCTGATTCTTATAATTTGCTTTTTTTCTTTTAGTTCTGTTAATAAAACTTTCATTATATTCTTCAAGGTTTGGGCCTGCTTTGCTGCTCCTAATCCTTGTCTCACAGAGGGAAATGCTCTGGTGTGAGGCCAGAGTTCGAACCACTACACTTATATTGGATTGGCAAACTCAAATCATTACAGGTACATATTATTTTTTTCAGCTTTGTAGCTATTGCTAAATACCTGGGCAGCTTGCTGTGCATGACAAAAGACAATTAGATCAGCTGCAAAAGGGTAAAGTTCCCTGATAATTTTTTTTCTAATTGAGAGTGGTCTGAGGAATTGTAAGATCTATCTTAGTTAGAGAAAATGTGGAATAGCAGTGATTATGTAGACCTGCTGTATGGAAGCAGTTCCATGTGACCTATACTACATGGAAAGCAGATTTTGGTTCAGAGAGAAAGCAATAAAACTGAGTTAGTTCAAATTGCAGAATGCAATTTCTTACAGAACAAAATATACAGATGTCAGAACTTTCAGCTCAGCTTATGCTGGTCATATCATATTCTTTTTTTGCCAGGATCTCATGGCCAACTCCTAATTTATCATCAAGTGCTCTGATTTGAAAAGGCAAGTAGAAGTAGCTAGTTGGGATAACCATGAAGTGGTCACTTGAGATTCTCATGTATGAGGAAAAGTCAGTTCATAAGGAGCATAAGGTGGACAGTATGGGTGTTGTTTTTAAGTGATTAAGAAAGAATTTTTGCTGAATGCATGGATCTAGGTTGTGATATTTTAGGTAAGAGGAAAACAGATATTTTTAAATGCTTATTCAATTAAACTTTTTAATCTTTTAAGTGCGAGAGCCTCTGAAAGACCACTGATGAATGCTGGCAATAGACAGAACGGTAAAAAAGAAAAAAACCAAAACAACTTTAATTAAGCCTTAGATCAGATTGAAAATTCATAATGCTTAGAGACCTTCTTCATTGTTTAACATGTTATCATTGTTTAAATAGATAAATAATATTATATCATAAATACATATAATATAAATTACATAATGAACAATGTATGAGAGCCTGTTTACCAAGATTTTCCCATCTCTCACAACTTTGTTTATCAGGCTTTATATTGAAACATTGGATAAATGAAATAATTTCAGCACAATATTTACAAACTACTTTCCTGCAATCATAGTCTTGAGATTTCTTTTAAAAATAAGCAGGAATAGACATTTCTGTCTCACAAATTTTCACAAATATCCTTCCTTATCAAACCTTCAATAACTTTCCATAATCCAGTTGAAGGCTTTCAAAATCCATGCCTGGCAGCCCACAGGCCGTCAACAGCCCATTAGAGGTTGTAAAGAGTAACTTGATGGTTGTAAAGAGTAACTTTGATTTGGAGGTTCAGTTAACAATGTCACAGTTCCACATATCCCCAGCCAGACTCACCAGATTTCCAAGCACCACCAGGCAAATTCAGCATGACCATCTGCCCTCCAGGTCCACTGTACTTGGAAGTATCTCAACAGCCACTAAATCATTTAGATTAGTGTATCATCTATCAGCTATTTGTTCAGTCAAGAAAGTGGATCTACATTCTAGGGATGGAAGGAAGTAACTGAATTTATTTACCTACGCATATTTCTTAGTTTATGTTGTGTGAATAAGTGCTGCAGCTATTTCCTGTGAATCCACCTTTCATCATTAAATGTTTTTATACTTGTATGTATCTCCTTAATTCCAAAGCCTAATCATTCCTGTGATGTACCACCTTGCAGAGGAAGACAATTAGGAGTAATCATTTAAAAAAAAAAAGTAAATGTTTCAGTGGAGCAATTAATGATAGAAAAACTGAAAATACTTTTTATATTGACTACATACAGATACAAGAAAACTCTTTTAATTTATACCAGCTCAAAGATCACCTGTAACTGATGTTTAAAAATAGTATTGTCTCCATAATTATCTTGGTTTTACTATGAAGACTGACAACAGAAATACTCATGTGGCCTCAGCAGAATTTATCTTGGAAGACGAAGAACCGCATGTTCTAATTGTTTTCACACAATTTACTAAACTGTATAAAAATCTGCAGTGATGAATATATGAAGATCATAGTCCAAGCTTAGAGATAAGGCTAAAAAATTCTTTTTTAATAAAAAATTATTCTCAGAAAATATCATTTGTTCCAATGACTTTTGACTTAACCACTAATAATCTACCTTGGTGCATTCACTAATTCTTTAATAAGAAGTTCAAAATCATGTAAGATATGGTAGTACACAGGAAAACACATGAGGAGACAGAAAATGCAAGTCTTTATGTTGTTTCACATTTCTAGACTAAATTCTGATCTGTAAAAATCTGAAGCAAGCCTGATTAACTTACATCACTGCTTAGTGATGGAACTACATTGCTCAGAGACTGCTAAGAAATGCTTAAAAACTGGGGAGAAGTCTAAACTCAGAAAATGAACATTCACCTAACTGATTTTGAATCAATTAGAACAACTCTGAACCTGACACATGAGGTAATAAATTTCAAAGAATAAAAAGATGTGCAGAAGGAAAGAAGTCTTCCTATGTCATGAAACGGGGAAAAAACTACATGGACTCTCCCTTTCTGAGTAGACCACATGGAGGTAGAAATAAGCAATGAGGACCCTTTTGTCGAGAGATAAATTATTCTGCATTTTCAGGCCTGAACGGAGCTTCAGTTTCAGATACTATATTACATTTTTGTGAGTGACTTGAGGAAAATTATACTCTTGTGTGGATTTCTATGTGTCTCTGTTCTGTCATTGCTATGTCTGTATATGGAGAAGACATATGTGCCCATCTCTGCAAGGAAGAGTTCATTAATTGCTTCCTAAAAAATGTTTTCTGTATGTCACATTGGCATGAAATTAGTTAATATATTGTGAGCTGAAGATGCCTTTCTTAATCTGTTACCTTTGATTTGATTCTAGACTTTGTTGTTTTACACAGTAAAACACAAAATCTCAAAGGAAGTAAGATCAGTGATGGAAAGGGGCAAACCAGAGCTGTTCTAAGTGCCTGAAAGAATTTTCACTTTCTTAGGGTAAGAGATCATGTGCAGAAAGCTTGTTTAAGTCCTACAGACAAATATACTTCACCTATTTGAGTCAACGCACTAGACTGACTAAAATACTGTCTGAAATTTAACTTGCTAGTCAATTAAGGATTCCAAACCTGCCATTAAGATTCTTAACAAAAATGTGGATGAAATAATCTCAGCTTCACAGCATGATAAGTGAACTTCAAGGTGCTTTTTAAACTACTTTTAATGTTTTGATTTATTGATTTGATTTTTAATTGTGACTTTTCATTCTGTATATTCACCATATATGTGTTTAATGTCTGCTTGCTCTTTAATAAATTCCTGGAAAACACATGCACTTTTTTACTCCACTGAACTGCAAGCTCTGAAAGCACAAGTTCGCTCAGGTATTTGTATTATTTTAGGCTGTGTTTCCAAATCAATTCTGACGTGCAACTGTAACTAATTCAAGGAGAACTCAGGGGAAAGTGCTGCCAAATGAGCTGGAAAGTCATCATTGCATTTCCTTCCTTACTTAACAAGTAGAAAGAGCTGTTAAATTTTTTAGACAGTCATAGCAGCACCAGGCAACCTGAGATGACTCGTCATCCTAGAGGAAGGCGTGTAAGACTAGATTTACTCTTGGAGACTTTAAGTCTACTCTTATGGTACTGCTATGAATCTCTTCAGGGGTCTGACTGCTGAACTTGACATAGTCTTATGAAAAAGCACTAAGTCAGAGTTGCTTTGAGGTTTAGTTATCTCTGCAAATCACTGGGCTTTCAAGAGGAAGGTGGGAGAAAGAGATGGGTTCACTCAGTTTCCTCATCTCAGAGCACTAGCTGACTACAATGTCGGAAAAGAGTAAAGAACTTGCAAATCTTTAGAAATACTTAGAAATTCTAATGTCACGCAAGACAGCCACAGTAGTTCTCAACCCTACACTTCTCTTCCTAAATCTACTGCTGCCCATCTATTTGTGTTACAGAGGAAAGCAGTTATGATGAATCCCACCGGCAGCTGCTGCCTGTGACAAATACCAGACTGGGGTATCAAAAGCCTTTGACACCCTCACAGGGCCAGCCCAGCACCCTCCCTTGTATCTGGACAGCACTGCTGGAGAGAGCCCTTTGATTCTAAAACCCAGCATCAAACCTTGCCTCTGGCACTTTCCGATTCTCAACAACTGGATTACTGAACAAGGCCCAACTCTAGCCTTCACTGCCATGCCATTTGACAGATTGAACCTGACGTAGGAGGCTATGAGAGAACTTTACAGAATCTCACTTACTTGGAAATTATTTCTTCCCTCCCTCCTTCCTATTATTCATAGAGTCAACAAGATGCACACACAAACACAAAAATCAAACTTCCAAAAATCAAGAAAATATAAAATCTAAACAAGTCAGACTCTGTTAGCAAAAGATAAAGGGAACAGAAGAATTTCAGAGCACTCCAGTAAGTTCTGGTACCAGGGCAGAGTGAAGGCCCTGAACACTACCGGAAGTATTACAGAATGCCTGGCAATAGATGCAAGTAGCAAAAGCTTTGTCTTTTTCCCTTTGCCTCCTGTGCCCAGCCCAAGGCTGGCTGGTCCTCAGCTGCACCGGGAAAGGAAGGTCATGTTGCAAAGTCCTGCCTATGGCATCTTCTGTGAAAGAGCAGCCACTTCTACTAAGCTCAGTCTAGCAATATCCTCACTGAAGGCAAGTCTGAGGCATGAGAGAAACATCTCTGGTCACAGTGGACTTCTAGGCAATCTGCCTTTCTGCTCAAGTTTGTTCCTTTAATGTTTCTTTGTCCATTTTGAAAGCTGATGGAAAACTGTCCAAGGATGGGCAAGCATATGAAGAAGTGCTGAAGTGCAATCTGCTGCCATTCGACTCGAAATAGTGCTACAAGGGAGACAGTGTACGTCTTGTTTATCTAAAACCATTAAGAGTAATCAAAATCTGCCAAAGTTATTAACAGTACCTACAACTTCTGCCTTTTCAGATGATCTGCAAGAAAACTCTAGTCAAATAAAAAGCTGAATATGGTGTACAAAATGGGAAAGTAAGAAAAAAGTAAATAAATAAAAGAAGTAAATAAGATACCATAATTTTGTATTTTAACATATCTGGGATCAAATGTTGAAGTTATAAGGTAGAGTCTATCTTCAGGATGCCTTTCAGAGGAGAGAAGACAAGACATTCAGGATGTCTTTTAATTTTATTTAAGTAATATTGTGTAATAGATAGGAAATTCTGCCTGATTTCTAAGATTTCAACTACTCTTCACTTGCAACAAGTAAAAAGTTTCTGAGAAAGCTTTCATGTTGGAAACATATTGAAGAGTTGGGAGGGGGCATTTCTGGACTGGAAAAGTTCCTATGGACCAAAGAATTCAGACTAATTATGTTAATTATTTACAGACTGAAAGAACCTAAGGCGTTTCATCTTTCCAGACCTAGACATATCTTTAAAAACATACCTGTTTTCTATTCATTGTGAAACCATAAGTGTGTAGATTTTCGTATGTGTTTTCCCAAATCTACACTTTTTAAAAATAAGCACTTAAACATCCAAGCATTAAGGGGTTTCTATGTTTCTTTCCTTAAAGTAGATCTCTAACAACTCATTAACATCCCTCGAGATAGAGGAATCAAATATTTTAATGACATGCCTGAGTTGTTTTTCATTTTTTACTTTTCAATATGTTATTTCTGTTAGCTTTCATGGTTAAATATTGTGAGATCAAGCTATGATATGATTAAACTAGGAAGGTTTCCAAAAAAATGTTATGATGCTCTTACATACTCAGCTATGACATTTGAGGAAGACTATGATATAAATCTTCTGATAACAGTGATGCTCAGTTTATTCTGTAAATATTCTTATTCTCATTATTGCCCAAACAACTATAATTCATAATTCTTGTCCATTTCTAGATCTATTTATGTATTTTAATGTTCATAATTATTCTTTAGAGGTTTAATTTATTTTATCATTCATGCATCACATACAGAACAACCAGGAGATCAGACCCAGCAACACGGGTTTGTGAAAGGCAGGTCCTGCTTGACCAACCTGATCTCCGTCTGTGACAGGGTGACCCACTCACTGGATGAGCAAAATGGCTGTGGATCTTGTCTGCCTGGGCTTTGGTAAAGGCTTTGACACTCTTGCCCACAGAATTCCTCTGGAAAAACTGGCTGCTCATGGCTTGGACGGGTGCGCTGTTTGCTGTGTTAAAGACTGGCTGGATGGTCAGGCCCAGGGGATGTTGATGAACGGAGTTACATCCAACTGGTGGGGAGTCATTAGTGGTGTTCCCCAAGGCTCCATGTCAGAGCCAGTTCTGTTCAATGACCTAGATGAGAGAATCAAGTGCATCATCAGTTGGTTTGCAGGAGATACTAAGTTGGTGAGTGTGCTTATCTCTTGGAGGTCGGGACGGCTCTAGAGAAGGGTCTGGACAGGCTAGATCAATGGTCCAAGCCCAGGTGCATGAGGTTCAAGAAGGTGAAGTGCCAGGTCCTGCCCTTGCGTCACAACAGCCCCATTCACTGCTACAGGCTTGGGGCAGAGTGTCTGGAAAGCTGCCTGGGGCAAAAGGATCTGCAGGTGATAGTTAAAAACAGCTGAACATGAGCCAGCAGTGTGTGCCCAGGTGGCCAAGAAGACCAATGGCATCCTGGCTATCAGAAATAGTGTGTCCAGCAGGACCAGGGAACTGATCATCCCCTTGTGCTTGGCTCTGGTGAGACCTCTCACCTTGAATCCTGTGTTCAGTTCTGGGAATTTCACAACAAGAAAGACATTGAGGTGCTGGATCGTGTCCAGAGAAGGGCAATGGAGCTGGCAAAATGTTTGCAAAATAAGTCCTATGAGGAGAGGCTGAAGGAGCTGGGCTTTTTTAGCTTGGAGAAAAGGACACTCAGGGATGATTTATCACTCTCTACCTGAAAGGACAAATTACAAGGACTTCATTGTAGCGAGTGGAGGGATGGTCTGTTCTCCCAAATAATAAGCAATAGTGATGTCAAAATTGGTTGAATAGAAACTTTCGGATAGAGTTTTGAGTATTAGATGGCAGGCATTCTTTATTGCATTTCACTGGTCACTTGAAGGATCCTTCCTCTAACTGAGTGCACCAAACATCAGGTGAACAGAGCTTTATCGTACACAGTGATTACATATTCATTAGCTATCCCTGCCTACTTGATACTATTACTGAAAAAGGAATAAAATTTCTTTTATTTTGCAGATAAAAATAACAGAATAAAAGTACATATAAGTATTAGTTTATTTTGCGTAGTTGTACTTCTTACTGGAAGTCCTTATTTGGTTTTCAGGTGTCTTCTTTGGTGGTCTTCAGCATCCGCTGTTGTAATATCTCAGGCGGTCATTCCTTGACCACTCTTGACTGAGCACAATATTGTTGTTTTGCATGACTCCTGCTTTGTCAGCCTTACAGAACTGAGCTGGCATCCTGCTTGCTCAGGTTCCATCTCTTATCTACTTCTCTCATGGTGCCTTCTTCTGGTGTTCTGTTCTACTGTCCTTACCAATAGGACAACAGGAAACAGCATCTAGGTATCCCAGAGAAGATTTAGATTTGATATCAAGAAAAATCTTTTCTCTGAGAAAGAGTTTACAAGCACGGGAACAGGCAGCCCAGGGATGTGATTAAAACACTATCCCTAGCAGTACTTAAGAGAGGTAGGCTTTGTGCTTAAGGACATCGTTTGGTGGTGGATTTGGCAGTATTGGACTTCCAGTAGGATCTTAAATGTCTTTTCCAAACAAAACAATTATTTGATTCTAGGAATTAGGTCTTAAATGAAAAAGATCTATATTCTATTTATTCAACTTGGTTTTACCTTGTATTTTCCTTTTCAAAATTCTCTTTTGGCATGAAATGGTTGCTACATTCTTTAGTATGTAATTACCCAGATTGTTAACACAAAATTTGGGATGTGCTGGTAATTCAAAGCGGTGCAATAATCTAAGCATTTAGAAGTGTTCTCTCTTTAGGGAAAAATTAAAAGCTCTGTCCATTCAGCCTTGAACAACACTTACAACAAAACTGTTTCAAGTGAACTGGTGAGGCTAATAAATTCTAAATAATAATGCTACATTATGATCAGAATTTGCAGTAAATATCTGTTGTCCTCTTTCTTAATTACATGAAAAAGAATTCTTTTTTTCCGTCACTTTTCCACATTTTTTGTGCATGCATTCATACACCCAGATTATTCTTCCTGTGGCAGTGCAAATCTAAACCAAAGAAGGTAGATATTAAAAATTACAGGGGCAGAGTTTCTAGACAAGAACTGTCACATCTTGAATCAAAGTTCCACCTAGCCTAGCATCCCATCAGTTGTCAAGTGAGAGCAGTCACAGAGGGAAAAATAAAACAAATAGAACAATATCTTCATGATTTCTGGTGACTACAGTTGAGGCTTTGACAGTTCTTGTGTTTAATGCCTGTCTCGGACTTAATACTCTATCAATTTCTCTGATTGTTTTTATAATTATGTACATTCTTAGCCACTATCAGTATCTGGAGCACTGAATTCAACAGAATATTCCTTTTTTCCATGATTTTAATAATTATTTCACTAAAATTTCCCAGCTTGTATTTTCCAGAACTTTCATTTGTTAATCAGAGTGTTTACATGTGGGTTTTTATGTTATTAACTTGCCATATATAACTGGTTTCCAAATACTACTCCTTCTTCCCACTAGTTCATTACTTCATTGTACATATTTCTGGGACAAAGTTAAGAACTGACACAATATTTGGATGGAGACGCCGGTATACCCAACTGTTTTCTTTTTTAACGATGTCAGCGCTTTCACTTGGACCCATCCTGACTGTCCCATTCCTTAGTTTATTACTGAGAAATAATGTCATCCCAAGTACTGGACTAGTATCTTGTTCTAAAATAGGCTTGTGTCCACAATTACACAGAGACATTGCGACTACCGGTCAGTTGCCCTTATTTTCTTTCTACCAAGAGGTAGGGTCATCACAGCATTTTGAGAAGAACTCTTAGCAATCTATAGTATCTACTGCTTGAACTAAGATTGCAGTACGATTAATTGAGCATTAAACTATGAGATAAATGGTGTTGCTGTCCTAATTTGAAACCCCCTTAAGCCTCATATATATATTTAGCAATGTTATGTGAGTTATTATTAAGATTTTTTTGAAGGGACAAAAGGGAAAGAATATTCCAAATTATGTGTTTAATAAATGGTTATCTCTTCCTGTTATGAATTATGAACAGCTAGCAAACAAATGCAGTTTCAGAGACGTTATTTTGCCTGGAAACTTTCCAGGAAATATGAAAAGAAAACCCACACCTTAAGAACCACAAACATAAGATGTCTAAAAACATGTTATTTACTTACTACGTTTGAGCAGCATCTCGAGAGACCTTTCAGAATGCTGAATTATTAATTATATGGGCACTGCAAAGAATAAGTTTTATTATTTTTTCAAAAGTCCATAACAATTCTTACTAAGACATTTCAGCTTATTGGGTCGAGGCTTGTACTGAGACACTTTAGCTTATGGATCACTGATTTGGCTGACTGTAATAGCTTCAGCCTGACAGGTCCAAGTCAATGTATCATGCCTCTTTATATCCACCTCTGGGAAAAAAATAAAATAAAAATTGCAACCAAATACCACTATGCCCAAGAACAGAAACATTGATTTTATCTGGCTGTGACCTTCAAGCATTTCAGCCGTATTTCCAGCTGAAATTATATTATTTTAGTTCATTAGGACATGGGTCACCAGTAAGGTGTTATATAAAACGAAAAGTCAAATATGGCATTACAGTGCCATTCTATGTACTTGCATTAGCCAATACAAGGAAAATGACCCATTTATAGGAGCTTAACAAATATGTTTTCTTTAAAATAATAGATATGAGGCTCTGCTTACTTAAAGTCACACAAATTTTCTTGTTTATTTCATTACTTACTGATGTAAGTAATATAAGTAGCCTTATAAATTGCTTGGTGATAAATTACATAATAGTCAGGACTGCATTTCCACAATCTACTGTAGGCATACTTGGTATTCCCATTTGCCAAACACAACAAT
The DNA here is from genome assembly GCA_013397755.1 of Cnemophilus loriae. Lineage (NCBI taxonomy): Eukaryota > Metazoa > Chordata > Aves > Passeriformes > Corvidae > Cnemophilus > Cnemophilus loriae. The sequence continues at coordinate 208,660 of VZTF01009085.1, read as the reverse complement.
AATACAGCCAATCTGCTAGGATCATGGCAAATATTTACCCACATAGACTCTTTGTAGTGCTATACCAGGACAGTTACCTAATGCAGATAGCAGCTATGAAACCTTTATACAGCTTTCTCTTCCCTCTCCCTTGGGATGTCACAAACTACTGGGTACAAAACATGATTTTTAAAAAAATTTCTGATCCCTTCTGTCAGTCAAATCTGGCCAACAGAGAATTGCCTTTTGCAGAATGTAGCCTTGCTCCTCAGTCCTGCAAATACCAAGACAGCTTTCATCTCCTTGTTAAACATTTTACAAATGAATTGGCCTGGAAAACACGCATGCATACCCATTATTTATTTGCCCTCTAAGCACAAATACGTATATAACAGGATGTTCTGTGGATTCCAGTGCTTTGTATTTAAGAAATTACGCCTGTATTTCTTTCCAATTTCCCTACCTATAGGAGATCATGTCTCAAAACCAGTGTGTATTAAAAGAGGAAAAAATTAAGCAGCATCATAAATCATTCAGCAAACACCCCAACTCTATTCATAGCCATACATATGTTGCCAGTAATACAGATAAATATAGACTCATAGAAATACACACACAGACTTTGAGAAAATATGCCTCTAGACAGAAACATATTGTGCATATGCAAATAACTGTCTGGCACTGAAGCTTTGCCCTTTAGCATTCACTTAACTGTATCTCTTTCCTACGCCTGCTCACTCCCGTTTTTCCATCTGTTTATTTTTTCAAAGCTTCATTTAAGAATATGGTACAACTTCTCAAAAATCAAGAAATATGGTCCTGCAAATATAACTGCCAGGTATAACACACAATGTTACTTGAGAGAAGTAAAAAAAAGATATAGAGAAGGCTACATTTAAGTTTTCCTACAAAGGTTACAGGAAATGTGTTTTATCCATTCTGTCCCAATGATGTTCATTCCTGGTTAGTTTTCAGGTCTGGTTGCTATACTTTAAAGAAGCTGTATAATCCAGGCTTGTGATCAGCTTCCTTAATTTATTTCCCTTGAAATGACAGGGCTGGCAAAGGCAGGCTGGCTTCTCAGATGTCTAGATTACACTGTAGCTATGGAAACAGGTGTTAAAATGCTGTGAATTTCAAGTTACACTGATATTCTGCACATCACGTTCTGTACTGATGACAGGTTATTTTACGTGCTGACCGATACAACAGTATCAATCTTACTGATTTACATAAGACTGTCAGGTAAGAGAGTCTCCATGATGAACTTGGGAAGCTTTCTTGGGGTTTTACTCTCAGTGTGCACGCGCAGTTAAATGTGTGCGTATGCAGGACTAGTACCTGCTACTACACTGTTCCTGAAGTCTTAAGGACAAGAAGCGCAGGTGCCTGAAGTCAAATTATAATGACTTTTTCAGCATAAGAAGTATTTACCTTTTTTTTTCCTTTGTTGGAGAAACCACCTCTTTGTCCATGCTCATGTAAAGAACTGACCCAGATCTGAAGACCTGCAGTAGTTTCCTTGGTTTTGCACAAGGCTGTAGGGAAAAATCCCAAAGCCTTGCATGGGTGGGGGAAAATATAAGAAAATAAATATCTTTGCTTTTTGCTCCCCGTCCCTGTCTCCTGTTGTGACTTCTGTAGAGGCTACAGAAGCATGAGGGTCCAGGTAGGAAGCTAGACCATTTCCCATTGTCCTGCAGAGAATTCGACTCAAAATAGCAGCACATTGCACTACTTACACTCCTCTTCACAAATGGTGAAGTCAGGAAATAATTTTTGTATCATTTTGCGTCCAGATGAATGAGCTATGGAAATCACAAGTTTTCAAAGAAACATTCCTGCTCCCCCCCAAGCTTGTTCTCACTGTCTTATTTTGATACACCCACACTATCTACTCCCTCACAGCCCCAGTGTTTGGGTGAGAGATTTATGTTTTTCAAGTGTATGGACATTCCCCAGTCAGCTCAACATCTGCTTCCTGCTTTGTGGCACACAGTCAGTCCAATCGTTCCTGAACATGCCTCTTCTAGCAACAAGGCCTTTTTTCGTTTTCTGGTATTTATTATATTTTTGATATCTCCTATTCAGAGCAATTCAGAGAGTGATGAATTTGGATTTGGTGTCAAATTGTATTTTTATTCCCCATAGTTGTGTAAACTGAAAAGCTTTTCCTTCCCGAAGAAACTGGAAAACCTTTTTTAAACTCTGTTGAAAATACACACTATATTTGGAATAAAAAGTTATCTCGTCAAAGCTTAGTCTTAAATTACTTTATAAAGTATGATAAACTAATAATCACCCTGAACAATTTGAAAAATGTGAAGGTTTTGCTATGCAGTTATAAAACTCCTATGTGAAAATATCCGTGGGAAAATTTAAGATAAATTGGTCTAAGAGAAATAAAACACATTAGAAACATGTAAACTACATTACCAGTGATACAGATAATATAAGCTGCAGTCTGAAATCCCCTATCCATAGTCTGTGCAGCTGTGAATGGCCATACTGCTTCATAGAAGTTCCAAGAGTTTATTCTGCTTTTGAGCAACCCCTGCCCAGCTCGGTTATCTACTTTACATAAACATGTATGAATCAGCTCAGAGGCAGTTTGCTTTGTGTAGTGAGCACCTCCTCACAGAGATTTGAGATAGGGCCAAAGATTTGGCATGAGGCATAACATCACTATTACATAAAAACATTTCCAGGAAATTGTGGGTTTGAACTAATTGCACAGTAGAGTAAAACATCTCTGCACACCAATGGAGATCTTCAGAGCTATTTAGTTTTCTGAATAAAATATTTTATAAATGAAAAGCCGAAAGGATTGTTTCTAAAATTTTGAAATACATAGGCTGGAAAGTCACAGTTAAGATGAAGACAGTCATCATGCCTCACCCTCTAGTTTCAAGAAGGTTAAGGTATGAGCTAAAAGTAAAATGAGGTAAAAGGAGCTTAGTCCCTCTTGCTCATGTAGGGAACACCAGTCAAGCAAATTAAAGGAATAATTATTGAATTTCAACACTGTTTATGTTCACATTTGCATGACTAGATGAAAGATGTTTGAAGGCCTTTCTTGTTTTGCCTCCCTTTCAAGCCCTCTCTGTTTTTGCACTGAGGCATCCACTTTAGTATAACAAAAGTTGTATGCAATCCTTCCTTTATTACATTTACTAAAACTGCACCACTGAAACACAAGTTTTCAGTAGTCACAGCCTTGTCTGGTGACACCTGTGAACTCTGTAAACTAATAACACTGCTTTTTCTCAGCTATTCAAATTTTAAAAAGCATTGCCCACTTGACACAGCAGGGTCTGCTTTGACTGATAGCAGCAGAAAGCATTTAAAGGCCAGCTCAGTTTTCAGATCCTTTTCCCTATCCAAGGCCTTAAGAGCCGATGTTTCAAAAGATTTCTCTGGGCAGAAAAAGGATCTTAGATCCACTGCCTCTATGGCAACTGAAGTCTTAAAAGAACTCATTTCTTCTAGACATAATTCGTATGAATGACACTTTTTGCACTATTATAGCGCATCCTTCCCTAAGGAAAACCTGATTCTGTTACGTCCAGCCAAAATAATTACACCACAAGACACATGGTTTGCTCCAATAATTCCCCATTAATCAGCCTGCATTGGTTTTAGGCGTGGGTCCCAGAGGTTAATGAATGGATCATTAAATCTACTGTGCAATCAGTCCCCCAGAGTATGCCCATTTTTTGCCACATCACTTGTTTAAGCAAGCATTCTACTTAATGGCAAAGACAGAAATTATAAGCTCAGAAGCAGATGATGCAAATTATACACTTTTTCAAAAATCTTCTCAGGCAACAAGATGAGCAGGGTGAAACAGAAATCGTCAGGGGAGAATGATTTTGAAAGCTGTATCATGAAGAGGTCTAACTTAATGGAAAAAAACCCACAAACTAACAAACAACAAGAAGAAACCTCCTCATGGAGTTATGTGATCTCCTTCAAACACTCACACCCGTTCCCTGCAGGAAACTAGAGACGCCCGTCTGGGATGTGAGAGATCTAACACACACATGAAGTGTTAAGTATCACTAGCTCCTGCGCAGAGAATGTCATCATTCCCACCTCCCAGTTGGTGTCTTTAAATAGCTCACATTATTTATGGTGTACATAGTGTTAATGTCCTTCAGTTATTCTGTTTTCAAGGATGGAAAAGCAGTTGCTAAGCATTTCTAAATGACAGCCCCAGGGTTCATTAAAAATATGGCAAACATTTGCTAAGCTCATTAAGTGCAATTTTTGTGCGTGTGTATCAGATTCCTCCTCTGCATGTTATGCGTGACCAAACATCTATTAACCCTAATCCCATTGATGAGTCTGATACATTCAAACTAGCAATTAGACAAAACAAAAGGGATATTTACTGAGAGACTCATAAATGGGTTTTCATATTGGTCTAAGCTGTTGCAAAATGACAGTTTAATTCCCTTCTGTTAATCCCCACCTACTAGAGTACTCCCTTTGTTTGATTATAGGTTGTCAGATTTAGGGATTCTGATTGAATCAAAATTTTAAGTAAACCAGAAATACACAATAATTACGCTTGCTAGGCACTGCTGCCTGCTGTATAAGCAAAGTAAATGTAACAAAAGTGTAAATAAAATTCAAAGAAAGAAAAAAGGATTTCAGGAAACAGCTATTTACAAAACTAAATATATATATTTCCTCCTTCTAAGCACAGGAAAAGAAGTCACTTCTGTTTCTCTGTACAATAATATAGTTTGATACTATTACCTGCTAAACACAATTTTTCTAGAACCAACAGCATTTCTCCAGAGCCACAGAGGAGACATCTCACCTTTCTTAAACAAAATGACCTTTCTAGCCTGCAGTCATGGCCTTCTCACACACCTTTTCAAACACTGTGAAGCACAGACATTATTATGAACTCTGCAAAATATTTGCAATATAAATTGTCAGGTAGAGAGTCCTGTATGGGAATACAGAAACATTTGTTAGGGAAGATATCTGCCTGTTTTTAAAGTAGTGCTACAACACCATTGCAAGTCTTATCAGCAACATTTGACAGTGGCAGAGCTGGTTCTGTTCTATAAACCGTGAACTGGGCTGCTATGTGTTAGTAAGGAAGGAGCATAATTTATGCCTCAGCAAAGTAATATTATGAAGTTTTCCCAGCACGATGATGGTGCTTTGCAAGTGAAAACTTCTGATGTTCACACAGATTAAAACAAACTAGCAAACAAAAGCCCAAGAAGACTCTTTCAGTAGCTTTTTCTTAAAATTTCTCTTAAGACTAAGTTTGCTTTCTTCTGAAGGGATTTTAGTTTAAGTCAAAAATGTGTCTGACTTCAATGCCTACAAAAAGATCATTAACAATGTGGAGTCATTTTCAAATAATCTCTTCTCGTTTTCCAGGAATTCCACTTCTTACTAAACAAAGGCTTCTAAAAAGTGATCATGTAAAAAACCTTCAGAAGAAATACTCAAACACAGTAAAGATTTTTAATTAATTATTCTAAGCTGTATTTAATGAGGAGAAAAGCAGCTCCTCATTTCAGAAGGACTGTAATATTTATCTACAGAGAAAATACTTGTGTAGATGTATAAATACAGAGATTCTATCAGTCATTTTAAAATATATTTTAAAGTAAGCTTTTTCCCCCAAAAATCTTCAATGAAAAGGAAGATGCTGCTGCTTTTTTAAGATTTAATGCTATGAGCTAGTCCTGTCAGTCTACTAGTGTGTATTGCTGACCTGAATCTTCTATTTAGTTATTCAAGAGATGTCTAGCAGAAAAACACTCCTTGAAATTTCTATTACCCACTCTATACTGTCATATCCGTAGATTTATTCCCTCTATGATGCTGGTATTTCTGTGATTCCAACAAATCACCTGTACAGGGACACCTTCCACATAAGTTATCAGCTTCTCTTTCCCTCAATACAATCAGTATATCACTGTTTCATCAGCATATTTTCAATAAACGTGACAAAATTTTGCTAAATAACAAAGCTAACGGAAAGGCGCAGAGTGCAAAGGGACCCTCTGTGCTGAAGTGTATGCTTGGACATATTTAAGCTTTAAAAAAATTCTAGCTTCAAATTGACCCAGTTCATAACTCAACAGGAAGGAAAACAAACCATCATGGGTTTTTTAATAACCTAAAATCACTAAGATGCAGTGAGCAATTGCTCCACTAAAAAGTAGTTGTGGCAAAACAGCACACCTGTTTATTTATAGAGCCTTAAGAGGAAACATTGATAAGTAAATGGCTCATTAAAACCAAAATCAACAAACCCTTAAATCCTAGATTTTTTAAAACATAAAATTACATTTTACCTTAATTATGCATTTTTATTATTTTTTTTTCTCTATTCCTTGCATAAGAGTTTAAAAACAGTTGTGTGTGCTTTGTCTTAACAGATACTGAGCTATATTCAAACATCTTGTACATTTTATAGGATGGAGAGCAAACCTGATGGCATTTGGATCTGAAGAGGATGAAGTTGATGCATTTTTTTCTGTTCTTGCATTGGTGTGTATTTCTGCGCCAAATCCACTGCTCAGAAAATTTTGTCTTTGCCATAGCTCTCAGCACTAAAGAAGAGACTTATACCACTATGGAGACAGTGGTGCCAAGGTGATCGAGGTCTGAAAGGCCATGAAATTAATTTTCCTGGTACTTCTTGTTGTATTCCTCTTGAATTTTAAAACAAAACTGGAACCAGAAACTTCACTGTGTGAGCTTTACCATTCTTTACCAATCCTTCATTCTGCATTTTACCTTGTTTCAAGACAGCATAAGTTATTTACTAAGTGGATTATTGCAGAGTAATAGAAGCATGTACAAGTCAGGTTGTATCAGTAACACTGAGAACAGTATGCATAATTGCAGTTAATAGATCAGATTAAATATCTTCTATTTGCAAGCTTAACTAGTCTTATATACCTCTCCTTTTTTTTTCCCCCTTTAGTTTTGTCTTTTTGTGACTTGATGAAAGGTGCCGAAAATGAAAGAAGCCCTCAGTCGTATAAAATCACCTAAGCACAAAGTTCAAATCACGTAACAGCATCTGCATGTGTTTAAACAGGCATATTTTTCCAATTGGTTACCTGTACAAGTAAGTTTTGAGTTAGTGGGCATCAAGGGGCAAAGTTTCTGAATGCTACACACTCCAGCAGTCAGCAAAGGACTTAACGAGATTTTAAAAGCAGAAACAAGAGGATCCAGACAATTGTTTTGTGCAGAACTTTCCTTTCAATTTACTCTTTGCACAGGAGCGAAATGTTCTGGTAAAAAACCTGAAAGGCAGATTCTGTGTCCATTTTTAGCTTGACACATCTTATAACATAGATTGTCTGTTCCACAAAAAGCATGCAGAATAGGAAATATCACACAGCCAATGCAGAAATGAACCATCACACTTTCTGGATGTAGTAAATAATTAATTGCTCTAAATTAATTTACCACAAGATTATCCCACAAGGAGAATATATATATATAATCAAATGCAACAGTAAAAGAAAGGAGAAAAGCTTTTCCTAATTTTCACTTCCTCTTCCTAATATGTATCTTAAAAATAAACTGGTGAAGACATGGGAAGACTTGATCATAATGTTGTTTTCTCCTGAAATACAGAAAACATTTTAACACATAATCTTAAGCAAACTTATTTACAGCCACACTTCCTTTCAGTTACAATATTTCAGCAGTTATGTAAAATATTTTTCGGTTGCTTTCAATGTCAAAGTTGGTTGGAAGTCTCTCATGTCTCACTTTTTCTGTTTATTTTTTTATTTGTTTTTTCCTTGCTTTACAGCATTCTTGTGACGTATTTGCCATGGCCAGCACTCACAATAGCGGCACATTAGACATTCCTTTCCACTGAGCCTGTCCTTAGACCCTTTTAAAGTTGTTGACATACAAGGGCGTTGTCAAAATCCAAATCATAACACGTGTATACAAACAATATAACAAACGGTATAACACTGCAGATGAGACGGTCCAGGTGGGACCAAGTGAGACTTCTGCACTGGAAGTCTGGTTTGGGAGTATTAGAAGGATAGCAGAAGTATACACATAGACGTGCATAACTCACCTGTTCAGCAAGTAACGAATTTTCGCCTCTCACTCCTACTTCCTTCTATTTCCCCTTCCCCCGAAACAGAACAAACCATCAAAAAAACAATTGCACTAGTTTACAAAAATTTGTGAAACATTCTCTGTGTGTCTGACACTAATCATATTACGGATATTTACTTTTTGCCTCCTTTATTTTTTTATTTAAGAAAAGCAATTTAGTGAAGAAAAAAGATGGAAAAAAAGTCTCATGAAAAATTCAGGTTTAGATGCCGAATCCAAAGATAAACCAAGCATTTTTTCAAGAGCTAAACTGTAATTGGAAATCCACCTTTTCATATATGATAAATTAAATAAAACAAACAAGCCAACAAAAAACCAAACCTGATAAACCGAAAAAGCAACCAACCAGAGGAAAAACCACCAGCACCGAGACACATGCCATTCAAGAAATGTTTTTTAAATCCAAACTTTGGAAACAACATCTGTCTGAAATCATAACTGTGGAAAGAATACATCAGAATGGAAGGAAATCAAATAGGATTTATTTGCAATGTTTTACTGCTAGTGGTGTAGTAGAAACTAAACATACACATGAAATACATGGTGCTCTTTTTCAGCCTGCATCCCACCTCTAAGCCCTTCAGGTCCAGCCATTCAGGCAGCGTTTGCAGATTTTCCACTGGATTACAGAAAATGATGCTAACATGAGTATCCTTTAGCTCACAGAGCTCTAATTTAAATGCATATCCTATTACAATGGAACAGCAAGTTTCTAGATCTCAACCATGTTGCCATTTGCTCCAGAGAAAGACAGAACAAAATGGTCCACAAAGGTCCCATTCACGTTAAACTGGCTTCTGCCAAAACCCTGAGTGGCTGTTTAGTCACTGAGTTATGCAGCAGGAGGTAGGCAGTCAATGAGCTTAGGCTGCACCAGTGTGTGTCAGGACCACAGCCTCAAATCTTCCACCAGGTGCTCTAGAAGCTGTTGCTACCTAGCCAGAGATGTAACGTTTCAGAACTATGTGTTTCAGGTAAAAGTTATCTCAAAAGCAGGCACGTGGAAAGTCACACAGTAACAATCAGTCCCAGCTACTCCTAATGGGGTTTGTGCACGCTGCTTTGAAAACGCAGCCCTTTGGGCTGGTACAGAGTTAACACAACAAGTAGGTGCTACAAATGGCCGGGAAGACTGGATATGCGATTAAATAGCTGTGTTTTCAGAATCAATATGAACTGATTGAAAATTGAGCTTAATTGAGCTTAATCTACTACTGTCATATAAAATTGGCCTTCTTCCTAAGTGGCATTAAAAAATTTGGCCTGACCTTTTATGTCTGTGTGGAGCAGTGTCTTTCAAAGGAGTAAAAATCTGCAAATGCTCTGTCATCCAGAGTAGAATAACAACAGAAACTGCATCATTTGACCGAATTGAGGTCTGTATTACTAAGTATATTGTATCCATTTGTGGACCTCAATTAACTGTGAGCCACAACACTGTTTCACCAAAAACAGTATATTATGCCTACAAGTTCATCAAGCCGAAATCTCTTTGTTTCTGAAATTCATATAGCTCAAAGTTACACCTACAGTGTCCAACCTACCCTATAGAAACAACGGGCATGCAACCATTATCACTATAATTTTGCTTGAAATAGGACCAGATACACACAGTGAGGGGAAAAGAACTCCTAGATTCACTTAGAGAGCAGATTCTTTATGAGACTGAAAAAGGGAGTAGATTTGTGCTCTTAGTTAAATAATACATTCAAAGGACAACAAAAATGAGCCTGGTATCTTTAAGAATGTAAAGGGGGCAGGGAATTAAGCACCTTTTTTTTCCTCGAGACTTACAAAAAAATGCTTTAATTGCACTATATGCCCATGTAATTTTCTTCTATCTGTGTACATAAATTGAAAAGGGAAATGATAATGAATAAATAGTGCCTGGATTAAGGGCAATAGTGCATATCAGCATCCAGAAAAGAAAAAAAATCTAAAACTGAAACAATTTGAAGATGATAAAATAATACAAAAATAACACTAAAATAATAATAAAATAAATTTAGTCAGATAAAATCAAGACACATTGGCTTTTGGACTATGTCTAAGACCTATGAGCCAATCAGTAATAATTAAGGGTTTGTTTAGCTGAAAGTTGTGGGCTTTTTTATGGTGAATAGGTTAAGATAATGGGCACACATAACCTAAGGAAAGAAATGTTTTCAGTTAGTGACTGATGACCCCAAGCCCAGCCAGAGTTCTTGTGAAGGTTTATAAGAAAAAGTACTCTGCCTCCTAAAAATTTTATGTCCCCTGTTCTCACAGGTCAGCCACTCAAAAACAAACAAACAAACAAACCAAAAAAAGAAAAAAAAGACCCAAAAACCAAAACAAAACCAAAAAAACCACACAAACCCCCCCAAAAAAACAAAAAACCCACAAAAAACCCATAAAAAAAGAACAAAAAACCAACAAAAAAACCCCAAAAAACAAAAAAACTTAAAAACAAAAAAAACCCCAAAACAAAACCAAAACCAGAAACAAAACCAAAACCAAAACCAAAAAACAAAAACAAAAACAAACAAAAACAAAAACAAATAAAAACTGAAACAAACAAAAAATCCCACCAAACAAAACAAAAACCGAAAACAACAACTACAACAAAACTCAAAAAAAACCCCAAAAAACCCCCAAAAAACCCCAACCAACCAACCAACCAAAACCCACTGCATCTCAGGCTGGCCAGCATTCTACTACCCATTGCACCTCTGAGCCAAGAAATTCTTTGTAGCATAATTTGCACAGACCTCTCCTACTGGGTCAATGGGATTTCACAGGCAGTGTAATACAATTGATGAATTGAATTCACAAAGTTAATTAAAGTAAAAATTACACTGTGATTGTTGCTTTTTTTTGGGAGGATTATGTTCAGGAGGCAAATTACATTTTTTTAATATTTCTATAAAAGCATTCCAGCATTTTAAGCCTTTCTTGATTTCGGTGCCGGAGACTTAGGATTTCACTCCTTGAGGTTTACTAACACAGATTTCCATCCTTATTTATTCATTACAGACAGGAGATCCTACAGTGACATAATTTTTAGAACTAAAAAGAACTCTTACTCATCCAATCCAGTGCTCCTGTTTAAAAGGAAACAAAAACATCATCAAGACTCAAGCCTACCTTAAAAACTTACATACTCTGAAGCCTGTGTAACTGGGTTGTCTGTTTTGCAACTGGGTAGGACATTCAAGCACAGCAGTGATCTATAATGTTTATTGTGCTTTACCTTTGGCTCGCAGGACTTAATGTCTTTCTTCATCAGTTCTTTTAACTTCACAAACTTATATCTACAACAGGAGTTTTAGGAAACATTTTAAATACGTATTAACATATTAACTGTATGCATACAGTTTTTATATAATATATGATTTTGGACAAATGTTTAAAATTTATAGTAATAGTACATTTAACTATGGATAAAAGAAGCAGCTGTTTTTCAGACCTCACAAGGAGATTTTCATATATTTGTGTTAATTATAGAGGGGTCAATACAGTATAAAACAGAGCTATTTTTTAAATCATCACGGAGATACCAAAACGGAGAGGGGGAAAAAGGCAGATCATCTTAAGTCTGAAGTCAAGCAAATTTCATTTCTTCTTTAAGCACCGGGCTCGAGTATCATTTCCTCACAACTGTTCCTCAAAAATAACTCCTTAAGAGCCATTGACAAATTTTGCCCGTGGAAAGTGAGCAGGGACAAGTACCAGCACGCATTGAGTGTAATATGATTGATGAAATGCCTGCAAACTCTTTCATTTCTTCGTAAACAAGAAATTTGCAGTCCTTAGTCAGACAAAGTTCCATTGAAGGCAATTTGTATTTCTGTCTGTAGCAGCTTGTGTCTCCACTATGAGACTACCAGATAGGAACTTTACCCCTAGTATAATCTTTTACACTGGTCTGTCTGATACTAGAAGGTGCATGTAGAAGTTTCTGTTCCAACTCTCCTCCTTGTGTCTCAGACTAACTGGGTGCTTGACTGCACGAACTTGTGACTACTTTCATTTTTTTTTTTCCAAATTTAATAAAATTGAAGCATGCCAGGATCACATGTAATTTACTACAGATGACAATCAGACCTAAAAGAGAAGAATTTTTTGTCAGTTAATAGAAAATGTAGAGGAGTAGTATTTCAAATAGTAGAGCAGATGTGTGAAGAAACATCTATATCAGCGCTCATATATGTGTGAATGTAAAGGAATACTTATAAAGGTCACGGTCAGACCAGAAATTCTCTGATGTAATCTCACAAAGCACAATAATTATAAGGGACAGTAGGGCTGACTATACTTTCGGTAGGTGAGAGAAGGCTTCAGAACAGCTTCCAGGGTAGTGTTGGAGCGAGGTCAGGACTCGGGACTCAGAGATGCACTTTAGTGGTTCTCGTATAAATACAGTCTTTCACAGTCAGTTGCTTTGTGTTCCCAGTTTACACCAGATACAATGTTCTTGCCAGATGCTCTCTTTGCTCTCCAAAACTCCTATGCTTTGGGCTTGCATCTCATATAGAGCATTCCTCTGCAACCACTTCCAAACATGACAGAGTCTTCATTGTCAGTAACTCATCTGTATGTACAAATAAAATAATAAATGGAAGCACAGAGAAAAATATATATGCAGTGCTAAAAGGGCTGCTATACCAGATAGATATTAGTATCATAGTTTTCAAGGATAACTGTATGCTGAGAAATTCTCTAATGTTGAAGTGATAGCAATGTGCCAGACTGCACATTCCATTTCTCTGAGAGTCACCACGGGTACATAAGCAGTTTGATAGAGAGCTTATCGTTAAAAATTGACCCAAAAAATCTTGTTGAGAACCTTAGCTTTCTCCACTATATTTTTCACCAGCTCTTCTGTCTTATTTACCAGGGAAAGCTACATTTACTTCAGTCTTTCTTTTTCCTGGCCTACATACATGTAAAACAGAATCACAGAATGAGTCAGTTTGGAAGACACCATAGTGGGTCATCTGGTCCAACCTCCCTGCTCAAGAAGGCTCATCCCAGAGCACACGGCACAGTACTGTGTCTGGATAGTTCTTTAGTATCTCCAGTGAGGCAGACTCCAAAACCTCTCTAGGCAACCTGTGCCAGTGCTCGGTCATCCACACAGTAAAGAAGTTCTTCCTCATGTTCAAGTGGAATTTCCGGTTCATTAGTTCGTGTCCATTGCCTCTTGTCCTATTGCTTGGCACCACTGAGCAGAGCCTGGCTCCATCCTCTTGACACCCTCCCTTCCCCTACTCACAGACATTGATCAGGTCCCCTTTCAGTCATCTTCTCTCAAGGCTGAACAGGCCCAGCTCTCTCAGCCTCTCTTCATAAGAGAGATTCTCCAGTCCCTTAATCATCTTTGTCATCCTCTTCTGGACCTGCTCCAGGGTCTCCATGTCTCTCTTGTCCTGAAGAGCCCAGAACTGGACACAGCACTCCACACACAGCCTCACCAGGGCAGGACAGAGTAGAGCAAAGGGACAGGATCACCTCCCTCAACCTGCTGGCAATGCTCTTCCTAATGCACCCTAGGACACTCTTGGCCTTCTTGGCCACCAGGGCACTGCTGGCTCATGGACAGCTTGTTGTCCACCAGGACCCCCAGGGCCTTCTCCTCGGAGCTGCTTTCTAGCAGGTCAGCCCCAGCCGATGCTGGTGCCGGGGGTTATTCCTCTCCAGTGCATGAAGCTGCATTTGGTGTTGAATTTCAGAAGGTTTGTCTCTGCTCACCTCTCCACCCTGTGAAGATACTTCTGAAGGGCTGCACATATCTCTGCGTATTTACCACTCCTCCCAGCTATAAGGTAGTCTATGATGATTTTGTAAGCAACAGTGTCAAAAGCCTTACAGAAGTCTGGGTAGGTAATATCAGCTGCTCTCTCTTTGTCCATCCAGATGGCAGTTTCGATGCCAAACTGATTTTTGCTTGTATATGTTCTTGATATATATTTGTAGCTTTGTAGTCCATTATTGTATAACTATATAAATTTGTAGCTAGTATTTTTCCTACCCTGTTAGACAGAAAGAAAAAACCACATTCCTAAGACCCTATCGTAATCTTACTTCTTCTGAGAACCAAGGTCGAGCCACCTTCCCAAGACACTTACTCCCACAAACAACTAATGAGGAAGGGAGGCTTCAGAAGAGGGTCGAACCAAGAATGAGAATTACCTCATCACCTGTGTTTCTAACTGGGTATTCTTGTCAAATATGCTAATTTGCTAAACTTATAAAACTGTACTTGCCCTATGTCATGTGTGCATCTTTGGCACATTTTTGGCGTGTTGTGCACCCGGAGGTATCTTCACTGAAGGTAACAGCACTTTATCACCTAATCTTGTTTGGCTCTTGGTTTTAGGGCTCAAAAAGGCAATAGTTTCATCATAGAAGGTGATTGGTCAAGAATGATTTACCATTAGTGAATCCACTACTCCTGATCATCTTCTTGTCTTCCACGGGGATAGAAATGGCCTCCAGAATGAGGTGTTCCATCACCTTTTCAGGGATTGAGGCGAGGCTGACCAGGGGGTAGTTCCCTGGATCGTCTTTTTACTGTCCTTGACACCTTTGGCCAGATTTAATCCCAAATAGGCCTTGGCCTTCCTTGTTTCGTTTCTACTTACTCTGTGATCTCCCTGTATTTATTCCAAGTGGTCTGACCCTGCTTCCATCTCATGTGTGTTTTCTGCTTATACTTAAGGAATGGAAGGAGTTCATCACTCATCCATGGATGTCTCTTGCCACCATAGCCTAATTTCTTGCTCATTGGGATGTATCGTCCTTGAGAAGGGAGGACATGACCCTGGAATATCAACCCTTCTTCTCTAAAGAGCCTGTTTCCACGGTATTCCTCCAAGAAAGTTTCTAAAGTGGCTAAAATTAGCCTTCCTGAAGTCCGTGGTTACAGCCTTACTTGATGCACTGCTCGCTCCTCACCCAATATGGAACTCCACAATCTCATGGTCACTACACAGCCGAGGCTGCCCCCAACCTTCACATCCCCCACAAGGCCTTCCTCGTTTATTGGTGTGAAGTCAAGCAGCACAACATTTATTGTGGGAATCCTCCACTATCCATGACAGGAAGCTGTGATCAGTGCTTTTCAGGAACCTCCTGGGCTGTTTGTGTTTCACAGTGCTTGTTCTGCAGCAGATGTCAGGGTAGTTAAAGTCCCCCACATGAACCAGTGTCTGTGTTTCTGAGGCTGCTTTGTGCTGCCTGTCGAAGGCTGCATCCACTTCCTCCTCCTGCTCAGGCGCCCTGTAGCAAACATCCACAAAACCTCGTTACTATGGTTATTGTTGCTGTTGTTATTTATTATTATTATTATTATTATTATTATTATTGTTGTTGTTGTTGTTGTTGTTGTT
>VZTF01009085.1:176791-192988 GCA_013397755.1 Cnemophilus loriae | reverse complement strand
GGAGGTCCTTACTGACCCATGCTGGTCTCCTTGCTCAGTTTCTCTCACGTAGAAATCAAGAGCTCTCGTGCTTGAAGAAGAATGTCCTTAAAGAACTCCCAGATCCAGTCATTTATTATGTTCCTGAAGGCAGGTTCCCAGGGTGTCTTGTCCACTAATTTCTTTTAAAAAATGAAAGTTGTCTCTCCTACAATTTAGCACTCTGGCTGTACTCCTCCCCTGGCCCATTTCCCTCAAGACTGTGAATTCATCAATGCACAATCATTAAAGTTAAGGAGACCACAAATCTTGTTCCTTCGTGTTGGTGAGCAAACAGTCCAATATTGCTTCTGCTCTGATCAGACTGTCGTGAAGTCTTCAAATTTGAGGTATCCATTACTACAAATGGGAAGAAAGTATTAAAGGCATGATTCTAGGCAGATTTCAAAAGAGCCATGTTTTATAATGGAGACTTTGTAACATTGAGTAGAGAAGGGCAGATCATGTTTTTTTCAGCAAAATATATATATACAAAGTCACTTGCAAAAGAGTATACTGAGTCAACCACATTCTTAAGTAAATAAATTATATTTTAATTTAAAGTTTCAAGTTAAAGTAAATTATTACTCTAATTTTTTCAAGTTAGTGGAAATTATTAATTTAAATTTCAGAATTGCAGGTGTTGCAGATCTTATAGAAGCTATTATTCACAGAAATCACAGGCCTTTTGTGCTGACTGACATCCGATTTGTAGAGTTACAGGGCCTTTTCCAAGAGCCTTGCTGCTACAGAGAGCCCTTCTGAAAAGCATGGCCTCAGGGCTTGTACCCTAGATGTTTCACACCTGTAAAAGATGGAAGTGCTACCACCTTCAAATTAACAATCTTCTGGTGACAGGATCAAGATAAAAGCAAACATTTTGTTCCAACGGGATTTTTTTCTGGTGGCAATGCAACTGCTTTCATGAAAAATAACGGTAAAAAATGAAGTTCAGTCAGCTTAGAAAAATAAAGTATTTTACAGTTTCACAATGACTTTTCTTATTTTTAGATGCCTACAAGACCTACTTGCTGCAAAGCTGTGGTTTATGAGATTCCCTATACGTGAGAATTGGTTGCAGGGTCAGAAAGACAGAACTATGACTGCAGAAATTGTAAGGAGGGAACAGCTACAAAACAGGCTCTTGAGACAACTCCTTCTAGAAGGAATACCTTTCACCAATGTTTGAAGTCCCATCTACAGAGCTCACAAAGCTACTGAACTAGTACTAGTTCCTACTTATTTCCACAGAATTCCTGTGTGACAAAAGAGTGGCAAGAGAGATCAAGATTTAGGTTAAAGGTATTAAAACTTTCCTCCCTTTTGCAGTCTTGCTTTCCTTGTCTGGAAAATAATCTTGATTTCATTCAGCTTGTTTCCTTCTGCAGTAAATATCCAGGCACATACATTTCAAAAATCATGAACTTATGTGTTTGGATTGAAATATGATTAAGAGAATAAAGCAAAAATATATAAAATAGGAGATATTGTAAAGTCTTCATCATTATGTTTGCCAGTTTCCCAAGTCTGGGAGAGCTTTCCATTTCTGTGTCCCCTGGATATTGTCCAAAGAAGAGACTTCAGCATGTACTCGTTTGAGAGCAGCAAGTCATTCAAAAATAGGAAGATGATATTAAGTCTGAGAATCACATGTATGCTGAGCCTGATAAAATTGCATCTCCAATCACTTTGTTTCCAAATGTGTTCCTCACTTCAAATAGTTTCTAGGAAAACCAGCTGTAGAAGCTATTGCTCTGAATCAGACGTCCTGCCTCTCTCCCTTTCTTTCCCGGTGCCATTCAGAGGTTTACTTATAGCTCTGTGCAAAGGGTTGGGAGCAGCTGCAGCCGTGGAGCAGATGTGTCTGACGGTGTTCTGCACACCTGGGACAGTCAACAGCAAAATGCTTTGGGGGAAGATCGAGGAGTTTGTGATTTCCACCGTTACTCTCTCTCCCTTCCTGAAGTACACAGCAACCCCCAGTATTTATGGAATAAGCAGAGGGGCTTGGTCGTATCTCTAGGATCAGGATTGCTCATGTCAGTCTGAGAGGACTTTACCTTCCAAGGCAGTGGGAAAGCATAATGTCTTCCACGTGCCCACTGCTGCAGGAAGCAATGGGGAGGCAAAAAAGTCATTCTGGGAAATCTGCACATTTCCTTCTTGGTCACACCACACACGACAGTTTTCTTGGATATATTTCTTGCATGTGTCCAGATATTCTTTATTCAGTAGGAGAAATCAGCTGTAATTTGCATCGATCCTTTAGACAAACAGAATTTATATTGAATTTTGGTCTGAGTTTGAGTAGCTTCAGGAAAAAAAAAAAACAAAGAAAAAAAAAAAACAAAGAAAAAAACCCCTGAAGAGACTGTGTTTCAGATCACCACTATATTTTCAAAGCAAAAATTTTCATTTCTTAGCTTTGAAACCGCTATTCAAAGTCAGATTAGATTTATTTTTAGAAGCATTAAAATTGCAGAAATGCAAGGCCTTGATTTATTTCAGATTAAATAAAACATTCCTATTGGGTTATTAAATTTATCATGGACCTTATTTGTTTGTTTATATTTTATTCAGTTTACATCACAAATAAATAAATAAATAAATAGCCGAATTTTCATGGGTCTTGAATTCACTATGACTAATCTGATTAGAAAAATAAGTATTTGGCAATTTTCTTGGTGAGTAGGCACACTGAATGCCACAGATTCACAGACACAGCTTTTGCCTGATTTAAGAAAAGATGCGTAGCACTGAATGATAGTAAAAGGACTTGTTGTAGCTGCGCTGGTCTAAGTATAAAAAAAGACAGGAAGGGTTTATTTTATCAAATGCCATATGTGCTGGTAAAATGGGCGCAGCCCTCTTCCCTTCCTTCCTTCTCCCTCCACAGGCCAAGTAGCCCCTGGCACTATGGTCTTGTTCCAAGAGGCACAGGAGCTGGGGAGATCAGTCACCAGAACTGGGAGCCAGGGCAGATCCCGGGCGGGTGACACGGACTCCCAGACGAGCTGACAGTCTGGTGAGCCTTGCCTGAGGATCAGCCCGTAGTGCGCAGCCTTACCAGCACACCTTCAGTTTCGGAGTCTCCGGTACTAACAGCCCCCTACCAAGATACTCTCATTGCAATTTTAAGTTCAGCAATAAATCTGTTTTTCATTAATGAGAGAATTAACAAGAGAGACAATCTCATTTCAGACCTATTAAAAACAAAATGAGGTATATTAAACAAGGTATATAAAGTGCTATGGGAAACTTTTTTCACCGATAACCATGACTGCAGCCAGAGTAATCCAATCTAAATTGCTATTGAAAAATTGCATCCC
Source organism: Cnemophilus loriae (assembly GCA_013397755.1). Classification (NCBI taxonomy): domain Eukaryota; kingdom Metazoa; phylum Chordata; class Aves; order Passeriformes; family Corvidae; genus Cnemophilus; species Cnemophilus loriae. The sequence goes on along the minus strand of VZTF01009085.1, from coordinate 189,641 downwards.
ACAGTTTTCTTATTTCTGAAGGTCACCAGCTCCCCCAGACTAGCCATACCTTAATTTCACTTGCATTAGTTTTACAACAGCACAAATGAAAGGCCTTTGAGAGAGTTACTTCTTTTCGTCAACTTACTTTAATAAAATCAGGATCTGGTTAAGTAGGTTTAATCACATAGATACAGTTCTTGTCTCATTGACTCTAGAAGGTTGAGGTGTAAAGCAATCCAAGAAAAGTCAGAATCAGCACCTCTGATTGCACTGTGGTGGAAAAGCATGTCTGATTATGCTGAAAGGGCTTGCAGCTTAGGTGGAAAATGCTAGATTATGAGCAGAATATTATGTCTAAACATGACACATAATTCCTTGCACTTTCCTATATCTCACCGACATCTACTGTGGTTTCTTTTTTTTTTCCTAGTTACAACAACGAATGAAGATGTGGTAAAAGTCAAAAGGTTGAATTTTAAAGTCACAGTTCTTATGCAGATGTGTTCATTTGTTAAAGCTTAGCATTTAACCACAGGCCATGACTAGAATTTATTAACTTACTAAAAAATGATAGTATTAGGTCCTCAGACATTGTGTAGTGACTGCTTGCTTAATTATCCGTATCTAAAGAGTTAAAATAGTGGCTGTTGCTGATTTAATATTCTTCCAGTTTTCTGCTGGTGTGCAGTGCACTGTGCATTAACAACACAGGTCATTGAGTACCCACTGAAAGCTCACTCTGGAAATACCTGAAGGACACATTGAACTCTTCAGAAATCTGTGTCATAATACTTCATGTGTTAACAGAATACAAGGCACAGTGATGCATAGCAAAAGATCAGCCCTGGGTGGGCATCTGAAGTGCTCTGTCTTGCTGCTGAATGCTAGAGTGAAGCATTGTAATTTTATTCCAATTATACTTTTAGTGCCATGATGTCACAGCATAAATTTGTACTTTTGCATGCAGCTCATGCTGGTGTGATGACAGCTCTTAAAATATTGAGCGATTGTAGGCCCGTCAGCATAAAATTATTCTAACACGGTGCCTTTATTAGTGCTTCAATAAATGCCTTTCTTCTTGTGTTCCAAGGTGGCATTTGCAAATGAGCTAATTTCTCAGCAGTACAATAATTGTGTTGCATTTATTTTGCGAGATGGGGGTGGAGGAGGGAGAAGAAAAATGCTGTTACATAAAAGGGGTTCTTTTGCCATCAAAACTACATTCACCATCTTTAGGCAAGTTTAAAAAAGAACACATTAACTAAATGACTGTACAATTATTTAAATGAACTTGGTGCTTTTTAAAGCCATGGAGGAGTATAAACACTTTTCCAAGCCATATAACAAAAGATGTGACAGCCCTCCCGCAACAAATGCTTCCTGAAAGTCAAGCGCAAACTATGTTTGCTAACTGGTGACAGATATTTTGGGGTTCAGAATGCCTCTACTTCAACAAACTAAATCCAAACCTGATGTCAGCTAACCTAATTCACAGGGTAAAACACATAAGAAGCAAAGATTAGAGAGGAAGCCGGTTTTAAAGGCTGCATGTTTTCTTTTACTGTCTTCGTTATCTAGAAAATAGACAAAATGATGCAAAGAAAATGATGTATAAATGGAACTGTGCAATCATAGTGCTAACTTAACAGGAAAGACTTGAATTCACTGCTTCCTCGATACACACATCGCGCAATCTATCTGAGAAGATTTTGTGTCATGCTGCGCTTCTCATTTCTTGTGTTAGAATTGCAACAACAACTGACTTTTCAAAGTGGTGCTTAGTATGCATCATTCAATGTTCACAAATGTGAAATCTGTTCAGTCACTGAAAGCATTTCATTTTAAGGGTATTGCTTTAAGAATATATTTTTAAATCAATTATTCCATGAGCTAAGCTACAGCTGTTATCAATGCCACAAGTTCCTCATCCTTTCCTTCCTCTATTCCCTACTACAAATAAAGATGTTATTAAACTTAAATTTTATTCAAAGTCAACAACATCTTCTGCAAAATAAAAAGTTAAATGTTTTGAAAATCATTTATTTGCCAGAAAGAGACTCTTATCCAGCCTCTGAAATTTAAATATTTAATAAAATCTGTTCAGCTGTCCCATAGGTCTGAATTTAAAGGATCTTAGTGTTTTTAAGACAAAACTACACAGTAGCATCTGCAGTAAAGGCACAAAAAGTGCATCAGAGAGAAGTCATCCTAAAGAGAGGACTTAATTAAAGCACACTGAAGTAAGCGTAAGTTCAACAGTTGAGAAATGTTTTTCTCTCAATTATGCTTAATATGTGTGTCTTAACACATCAGATGTTGGATAATGTTAGATTTAACCAGAGTATACAATAGTACTTTTTGCTTAGTGAGAGTCAGTTGTGTTTAGACAGAATACAGCACAGGCATAAAAAGCAGAGAAATAAAAGTAAAACCAACCTAGTACTACATTTATTGCATAACCCCAAAACTGCAGGGGTTATTTTGTGAAAGAGCACAGAAGTCAGCTACCACATTTTAAGTGCATTTCTTTAGCTGTCTACCATATCTAGCTACAGCTAGGTAAGAGAACGATTTGCAGCCTATAAATGTCTGAATACTGTAAACATAAAGGCAAACTGATTAGGAAATTATCATTTAATTAAATTACAAAGTTTTTGTTACTAAACCTGCAATAAGAGAGGATGCTACTGAATTTTTTATTAAAAATTTAGTCAAGTGAGTGTATCTGTTTCATAAATTAAGTATTTGCCATATATATTATATACATATGCATATACATATGCATATGCATATACATACATAATATATATAGACATACACACACAGAGTATTTATGATTGCTGGCAACAATAATCTAAGTGCTTCTGTAGGATGCAACAGGCCATGAATCAGTTTTACAAAACTGTTGATTTGTGACAGATGAGGCCCTAGAAGACTTAGAGCCTTCCCTAACAGTACCAGACGTATCAATAAAGAGTTACCTTTTCTGTTAAATATAATGAATAAAAATACATAGGTAACTGTCATTCAGTCGAAATAAATCTATCGGAGTTGCTATAGTTAGCATTGATAAAATTCTTTAGGCAAAAAGAGTAAATCTTATTGATAAAAATGTAAGAAAACAATATTTTAGAGCTGGAGTTATATACAGGTATTTCAGTATTGACATGTATAGATTAGCTAACTAGCAAGGTAATTGTGTTTTCATTACCCAGTGAAAAAAAATGGAGTAGGTAGTGTTTCCTTACATAGCCAAAGAGAAAGGGGGAACTGGGACACATGGAGGAATTAAGCAAAGAGAGCATCTCTCAGAGCCATCAGGATTATGACAGAAAAACTTCTCATCTTATTAAGACACTTTAAGCTGCAAAATACTGAAAAACAGGCAAGAGATTGTTAAGGTCATCAAAGAAAGATAGGGAACAACTTCAGTCAGTGGCAAATAGGGAACAAAAGGAAGAAAACAAATGTATGAAGAAAACAATTATGTTATTGACAAGGTGGAAGTATAAAAGATTAACAAAGTCACATGTTTTGGCAATGTAGTAATCTGAAACTTAAGCATAGTGCATAATAATGCTGTATATAAAATGACTGTATTTTTAGTAAAAGAAAATTAATAAAAATTATCAATTTTTGTGGACCTCAAATGAGAATATGAAAAAATATTCTTCAGATGAAACTTGATATTTTAATCAACCCATAAAGAAACATCTCATGTAGGCTTCCTTTTTCAAATTTCATGATCACAATCAATTTCTTTCCAAATTTTATTTGAAAAACTATGAAATGTTTTATTCCACAAATGCCAAAGTGAGATTTTCTGACCTTTTCAAAAGAAGGTCAAGGCAATTAAATCTATTTATGTTGATTAATATACTTTTGTGAACATATTTTCTGTGCAGTTGCATCCGTGGTTTTTGGTAACTAAGTTGTCATGCTGAAAATGTTTGTAAGCTTTGGTACACAGAAAAATACAGCTGCAGAACATGTGCAAGACTGAGGCCTGGGTCTGCTCAGCCTGGGGAAGAGAAGACTTGTGGGGAATTATCAATATGCATAAGTATCTGAACGGAGTATGTAAAGAAGACAGGCTCTTTCCTGTGAAAGGACAAGAGGAGACATGCACAGGAGGTTCTTTCCGAATGTCAGGAAATGTTTTTTCACTGTGAAGGTGACTGCAGATTGCACAGAGAGGTTGTGAAGTCTCTGTTCCATACAGATATTATCCTGGGCAAACTGCTTGAGGTTCCCCTGCTTGAGCAGGTAGATTGAACTGGTTGAACATCCAGAGGTCACTTACAACCTACCTCAATCTGTGGTTCTGTGAGTCCATGGAGCTAGGGAAAGGGAGTCCACTCCAAATCAACCAGTGATGGTCTTTACCAGGAAAGGTTTCTGTTCCACCAAATTTTAAAAAGAATACACATAGTTATCACTTTCAAATATTAAGATCGAAGTATGAGGGTTCCTGCAATTATAGATTATCTTCAAGCCCCAGGGTTGAAGATACTCTTAAGAAATTAGATGGAACTAAAGAATCCACTCATGTACCTCTCACAGAAACCTCATGCTTTGACAATTACCCTTGCTTTGAAAGATGGAAGTTTCTTACTATTAAAAGAAGAGATGCTCCAACGTGAGAGAAGTAAGAGGACCACCAAAGACCCTAGCGATGTAATGGCAATCCTCTGAGCCTGGGTAGGCAGTTTGCAGACCCTCCAGGACGTAGAGGAGAGCCACAGGTATTCCTAAAACACCAGTGGAATAGCAGTGGAGTCCTTTGGGAAGATATTGCACATGGTGGAAGATAGAAGGCCAAGCCGCTGATCCACAGAAATGGCGGATTCATTGTTGATGTTTGCAACTGACTTATTACATCCGAGGAACAGAGTGACTCAGCAATGCCCCTTTGTAGAAGAAAACAAAACCTTCAGCTCCACAGCCGACAAGTCACGAACAGCTAGAGGAAAGGTCATAGGACACACAGCCCCAGCTTCTTTGCTGTTAGTGCAAGAGTCACAAAGAGGTCCACTTTGAAGACAGTATGATAACCTCAAGATACATTTTACTCTAGTGAGGGTTGTGGGCCTACTTTTTTTTAGCAACCTAAAAAATTAAAATATCTCAGTAATACAAATGGTAGGAGGACAGCAGGAAACTGATTCTCAATCATATTCTTAGTTTCGTCTTCCCACCTAAACCTCTTATGAATTCCCAACTATCTACTTGCATTTAATCCTTAAGTCCTTTTTCATTTAAATGTCGTTTCTTCCCTGCTAGTGCAGCTATGGGGGATTGTCTTCATAGAACATTTGTGTATTTCTAACTTTTTCTTCCATCCAACAGGCAGAACATACACATTTTACAGGTAGAATACAAGGATGTCTGCCTCTTTCCTTCATGCTACGAAACCACCCACCTTTGACTGAGCACATAAACAGAGACACATGAATGCTGGCATCTCCTAGAATTTTTCCAGAGTTTTCTCTCTGCTCTTCTCCCTAGAAGAACAAGCCCATTCTCCCTGAACTCACAGGGAAAGAAATACTCATAGGAGCCACTGAAGCAGATCAGATCAAACCTCCTTCTGGCCTAGTAACATGTCTCTGACAACAACCAGTACTGCAAGTTCAAGAAGTATAAGAATGGAGCAAACATATTTCATCACAGTAATCCCCCAGTTCCCACTGACTGACAATCTCAAGAAGTCATGAACCAATGGTGTTGTCTTACTCTTTAATAATTCACATTGTATATTTTCATGTACTAGTACTGCAAAAGTACTCATGGGTCTACTCTATTTACCACACTAGATTGATAAGATACAGACTCAAGATAAAACACCACCACCTCAAAAACAAAATCAAATCACAAACAAAAAATAAAACCTCAAAACAAACAATAAAAAGCCACCAGAAACAAAGGAAAGAACAAAACAAAACAAAACAAAACAAAACAGAAAAACCAAACCAGTAGTAAGGTTTGGTTAACAAAAATGTAATTAAGATATTTAGTTTACATTGTTTTGTTAGCTGAATGCTCATTCTAACCATGAAGATACACTGCTTCGGCAGACCTGTTAAGCAAACAAAAAACTGTGGTATTTGAAATAAAATATGGTTTCTATTCAAGGCTTGATTTTCAAAATGTGAAATGTCCATTAATGCCATCCTAAGTAGCATGAGCTACAGCTGTCAGTAATTTATAGAATAAAATGGTGCCTACCCCTTGAGTCTCTCAAACCAGATGTTAAAAAACAAGCAGACAATATGCTGACAGCAGTGAGGAGAGGCACGTCTGATGAAGTGAGGATTATCAGCAGGGAGAGGAACCTGGATATTAATTCACTAATGAAAGCTTTTGATGTGCTGTCTTAGAATCCTTCCAGTCCTGTGTCTGGAGCAATTTTCCTTTTTCTAGCTACCAAGTGCCCTCTGTATTCTTTTTCAGATTTCTCCTAACGTGCAACTCTTTGTGCAGTTGTTCCTCCCTAATTTAAATCATGAATAATAATCCTTACACACTGCCTTTCCTGAACTGTTGTCCTGTGTTTTGCTGTGAATTTCTCCTATCTCATTTAGACCATAAGCTTTTCAGATAGGGCATGCATCTTGTAAATTTATGGTGTTGCAAGTGTGTTTAATGCTAATAATGTGCAGTGACAGGGCAGGGCAGATTCATAAGCAATGCCCTGAAAAAGAAGCAGCTATTGAATTCATAATCTGGCACTTCATATTCACAAGAGAGAAAAAAGCTGTCATCTCAGAACAGGGGATCTGCTATAAAAGGAATAGTTTTTTTACACTAATGGTTATCAAGAATTCATATATTCCACTTCATTATCAATTCCATGTATTAGGGACTATTTCCTAATGTTACTCGTACCATAAAGCTGTTGCCTAAGTCCATTTGATCACTTGCATTTGAGAAAAGAAAGGTTTAACAAACAAAAAGTAGATTAGACCCAAAGTATACGAGCAAAACACCCACACGCTCCTGCCCATCAAACTTCATAATGCAGGGAACAAAACAACTTCATATGTAAAATAAGATAGAAAGTTCTTCAGTGATACTCAAGGAACAACATCTGAGTCATACAAGGAGGGAGAAAGGAAGCGCAGTGCTGGGTGGTTTAAACAAGGGAAATGCTTGGGAGCTATAGTTTCTGCTTGGGACCTGTAGTTTCAGAAGTAAGATGAAAGACTTCATCAAACAGAAGGAGGACTTGTAGGAAAAGTAATTTCTTTACAAAATTGTTGGGGGCCAAAATACTATTTTTGAAGAGTCCGTTTAATTAAAGCTCTGGTCTTAGAGTAAGCTGAGTGCTCCTGGAAAAGAACTCACATTCTTACTCATTTTTCATCAGCACCAATATTTTGGCAGCACCAGGTGACTGCCTGTTCTAAGCACAATCTAAGATTTTACTTCATAGTAATAGGATGCTTTGCTCTGTGTGCTCAGATGCTCCTTAAAAGCAGTAACTAAAGATAGCATTAAAATGAATGTTTCCCAGAAAAAAAAAAAAAAGAAAGGTGAAGAAAAGAGGCCTGCATTGATCCAGTATAGCTTAATCCAGAAAGAGAATTTTTGTTGAGACTTCACAGCAGGGAACATGAAATTTGGCATGAAAAATACCCTCAGCTACACTGTGTTTCTTGCTTCTTCAGGAGTGCCTGTATTGCTGGCACCCCAGAGGCAGCGCATATAGTGATACCCACATCTGGCAGCTTGATCACCCGCTTGTGAACCCACAGGAAACCTTCCTCCAGTGTCCCCACTCGTACCGCCCTCCCAAGCTGCTTCTTGAAGGAGGAGAACTTGTGGGAGGCTCTCACAGACCACATTTCCCCCAGCCCTTCTCCTTAATCACAGCACAACTGTGACTGAGTTTGGCAGTAGACAAAGCTGTGGTAATTGCATTGAACATCACACCCATGACATTAAAATACTTTTTTTTTCATTTCCTTTGATTCCTTTCCACTCTACTAATAGCTAGTCCTTTGGAGTAATCAAGCCAATTGACATTTTTGTGCTATGGGATAATGCAAGCTTAGAGAAATAATTCTTTTTCTTTTTTTTCTTTCCTTGGTGGGAGGGGTGGAGGGAGAGAGGGAGGGAGTAAGGAGCCCTCAACTATAAATCTAACAAAGTTAAAGCACTTCTGGCATTCATAGTCAAGTTTTTTCTTACCCCAGGTTGAACTAATAATTAGAATGCTTTAAGAAGGTAAGGACAGTAACTCCAAAATATGACAAGTTTTTTGCCAGCACTAACCCATCTACATTAAACTGTACCTCATAGGTACCATTTTTATTCCTATTGTATACCACATGTTTTATAAGAAAAAACCCTATAAAATACAAGAAAACACAGCAACATGAGGAAAAGGTATAAAAATGAGTAAGATATAGTAACAAAATAAGACACAAAATAGGGATTGCAGAAGTTGTAGAGTTAATTTTCTTATTTCTCCCAACAGTTTCATCTAGCTGAAAATATCCATCGGGCTTCCTGTTGTGCTTCCATTCGTCAAATATCCACAGTTAAACACGTAAACTATCTGTCTATCTGTGTCCGTGTTTGGTACAAGGTGACTTTTTTCTTGGCTCTTGCTCGGCTGTCATCTAATAAATACAATAAATATTTGAGGTAGCTGAATAGTTTGTCACCATTAATGATATATTCTTCAGACATCATATGAGTAAATAACTTAGTCCCAGTGGTATAACAGGACGTGAGTAGAATTTAGTTTCAAATACCTCTTCAGGAGATACATATACTACCAAAAGCAGGCTCCACAATTAAACTTTAAAGAAAAGAGTTGTGCAGTCTCACCTTTATGGATCAAATGCAGCATCCTACATTGGGCCTCTAAAAGTGTCTTTCTCTATCTCATGGAAATATTTTCATAAATAGTCTTGCTTGCAGATGCTGACCAGGTCAAAAAAAAAAAAAAATGGAAAAAGAAAAACAAACCCTGTTTCTTTTCCCTGAAACAGGGAGTCCTTAAAAATACTTATCAAAAAAAGCAGAGAATTTAAATTTAAAACAAAGCTCATTAGATGGCAAAGAGCTATTGTTTTAAAATACATTCCCTAATTAAAATTAACAAATATTTTTATGCTGAGGAATATACCTACATAAACCAAGAAGACTAAAAACATTCGTACAAGACTTTTTAAAGTAATATTTTTTCACCAGCTAAGTTAATATGCTCATATATACACTTCTTAAGGAAATAGGGATGGAAATGTGTTCCAAAAGAAGGAATATCTGCCATCATCAATTTTTCACTCCTTCCTGAGGTTAAACGGTGTTATACCCTAATATTCCACCTGCTACAGTCTGCCATCTCTATGCCAATTAAGATGGAAATGAAATTTTCCAAAGACAATACCTAACGGAGAATACTCAAAGGAAAAGTAGTTTATCTGCAGAAGTCTAAAAATGTTTGGGCTGCGCCCACACAGTACACAATCTCCTGCTGATCCAACTCTGACACAACCAAAGCAATGCCAAGGACTAGATTAGCCTCGGTGCTATGCTAGCAAGAGCTCTTGTCTTCCAGTTCAGCATAGCCAGCCTGTACTCTTGAGAGTAACAAGAGTTAATTGAAAATCCAACATAAGCATAGCTAAAGAATGAAATAAAAAGGAGCGAGTCTGTTCAAGAGAAGGAAAACATAAAAGATACTTACTTCAGAATGAACAATCAATCTTTTCTTAGCTGGGTAGGAGTTTAGAGTGAGCCAATAAAAAGTTTTGTGAGCATTAAAAATACAGCAGGCAGCGGATAGAGCCCTGGACAAACCCCAGCTTGTAAGATATGTGTCTTTAAAAGGAGGGAAAGCCTAAGGACATGTTTTAGAGTGTGCTTAGGTACAGCACTAGGATAAGACTGCAGCATCAACCAAGAGATGCTTGTGGTCTGAAACATAAATCAGTAGAAAACTTTTGGTATCCTAACTCCCTTCTTCGGAAGAATAAATGGTGATAAAATGGCTGAGGTTTAGTATATGGGACAATGACAATAGGCATTTTTACTGCTGAAAATTCCATATGAAACTTTTATGACCCTATTCACACTGGGTTTTTTTTTTTTAGGCAATGAGTAAGAAATTAGCCATGCATCTCGAAAATGTCAGTGGCAGCTGAGAAGATGCTAGGAATTTCAGCTAGTTCTCTATGAGAGTCCTTCTGTAGGAGCTCCTTCCATCTGCAGAAGGCCAGAGAATAAACAAGTTTCTTTTAAACCTCAATGGAGCAGGAAATGATGATTTCTTTTTTCCCTTCTTTTCATGGAAGGGACTTCTCACAGAAAGTTAAAAAGAAAGTAAAGGCTTTGTAGTGCTTTGTACCCCTCAGTGAAGACTTGCATGTTACATAGCCTCAAAGAACATTATTTCAGAAAGATTTCTGAAAATCTGATCCAGCCCAGTGCAAATTTCGGCAACAGAAATTCTTCTTAGTAACACAAAATCAAAACAGGGAGTAGACACAAAACCCTCTGCTTCAGCTCACCAACAGGGCACAGTCTGTGCCACTCCTTCCTTCTGTCCCAACCACCTCTTAGTGCCATTGCAGCTTCCTGAGGTACTTTCCATAGAGAACAGCTTCTCTAAGCTCTCCTTTTTTTGAGAAGTAGCCTTTCACTGTGACACTCTTCCTCTCCATCCTCAATGCTTCCCCCACAGAAATGTACCCTGATGCTTTGTTTTAAACACCATGATAATATAATCTAAGGTCAACGCAGATACAGAAATGTGATGGCCCTTCTGCACTATGACCACAATGGTCAAGTAGGAACTCGGAACAGATCAATAAACAGGCCTTTCAAAAAAACCAAGGAAATAATAAAACAACAACCAAAAAAGATCTCCTCCTTGCAAAAGAAATAGACAGCAAGTACGGTTGAATTGTATAGTTCTGCCAGTCAGAAATGCTTGCAATATGTGAGAGGACTACATCATATTCTTTCACACAGGTACGGAGATATACAGAGTCATCACTGCCATTAGGAAATACATGTGCATGCTGTCAGGCTGTCCTTTTGCTGAAAACCACCTCTGGCTGCTATGCATTTAGTTACAATATTGTGCCTGGTTTTTTTTAACAACTGTTTAATTTTAACCAGGTTTTCCTTTTGAGCGAGGGATTCAGTTAAGAAATCAATGTGCAAAAATAAAATGTGTCTTCGAAGACTCTCCAGTTCTCTTCTGATTAAGAAAAAATACCTCTAATGCTGTAAAAAATAACACTTATAGTTAGCAATTGACCTAGTCAGTTTGTTCTAAACAAAATGAGAATACATGCTTATAAATATATCTTACACAATGCGAAGAAGCAGCTGACATATTTTCTTCTTCTCTGAAAAAGTCTTTTTTTAGCACTGTGTGAGAAACTTTGGTGCGTACTGATCTTTTTTGCTTCAGGGTTATTTTCATGGATGATGAAATGAAAACCCTCCTTATAAGGTACAAAGCAGAGGTCATGATTTCAGTAATTCTTCTTCTAACTAATTGCACTAAATGAACTAGAACATATACATTTAGGACATTACAACAGAGTCTAGCATCAGGTATAGTGAAACTTTAACTGTCTTTCAGGTTTAGGGGTGTTCTTTACTTGTTGGAAGTACCATTTAAAAAACTAAAAGTTTACTTATAAACATGGTGAAGTGTAAGTATATAATAGGTAAATCTGAGGTAAAGTGGGATGAGAGAGTGACACTGCACTCAATAAAATAAGGATGCGCTCGTATAAATATAAGCAATCAAGTAAAAACATTTTCAAGAAGTTACTATCCCTTAGCAGAGATACTGTAAATTGTTTGAGATTCTATTATAAAAAATAGTGAGGATTTAAGGTAGATGATTTTACTTTGAAGCCTCAGTAGATTCGAGGCACACATACTCATTTAATAGGTATCAGTTTAAAGGAACAAAGCTCCTAAGGTAGATAGATGAAGAAGTCATAAGATAGGAACTTTGTTATTTGCAATTGTGTGACTGTTTATGCTCTCATAGGAGGCTAAGAACCTCTACCATTACGAGTACAGTAGGGTCAACGATGTTGTTTGTATTATTTTTCCTTCTTAGTACTTTTAGTACTTAATTTCTCTTCTATGTAGCCCTAACTGCACCTATTTTAACCTAAGATATGAATCCATGGGCTCATTTTTGGACTCAGACTGCACAGCTGCAAATATTTGGGAATCAGCATGACTTACAAAGCTCATATTAGCAGTTATTTGAAAGCAATGTTGAATAAGTTCTAAATTTTTCCCTGTAGCCCCGACTACAGCATTCCCGTGTGTCCCACAGGAAGCTGTATAATATTTCTCATCTCACTAGTTTCATGTCTTGCAGATTCTTCAAACACCCAAAGGCTGGTTTGCTAACCTGATGATGAAGATGAACATTATAACAAAGGCTGCACTACCACATCAGTTAAAGAGATGTCATTCAGCAAACTTTTGCCTGAAGGCAAGTATGCAATTTACAAGTTCTGTGCTGTCACTGAACCTGCCACAGTGATGCTCTGCTGCACAGCACAGTAAAGCTTGAGACACAGATTCTGGGTATAATCCTCAGATCATTCCTAAGGAAGACCCTATTAATTGTCAGTATGGCAGGATGGTGATTGGTACAAGAGGACTTCGTGCTACCTTGCTGCCACTGAATGACTGTTCTTTCCTGTGCAGTCCTCTCCTAAACACTAAATAAATAAATAAATAAATAAATAATAAAATTAAAATTTAAAAAGAAAAAGAAAAAGAAAAAAAAGAAAAAGAAGAAGAAGAAGAAGAAGAAGAAGAAGAAGAAGAAGAAGAAGAAGAAGAAGAAGAAAAAGAAAAAGAAAAAGAA
>VZTF01009085.1:146163-157772 GCA_013397755.1 Cnemophilus loriae | reverse complement strand
CACTTTTGGTCCATTTGCCTTGGCACTGAAAACCTTCCTTGCCTCAGTCTTCAAAAGAAAGACCTGTTGCCCTCAGGACAACTGGACCCCTGAGCTGATAGACAGGGACAGGAACCAGATTAGATCCCCTGTGATCCAGGAGGAAGTAATTAGTGACTTGCTGTGCCACTTAGACACTCAGAAATCTGTGGGGCCAGATGGGGTTCACCCAAGTGTACTGAGGGAGCTGGCAGAGGAGCTCATCAAGCCGCTCTCCACCATTTGTCATCAGTCCTGGTCATCTGGTGAGCTCCCAGACACCTGGAGATGTGTCAATATAATGCGCATCTGCAAGAAGGGTTAGAAGGAGGATCAAGAGAACTACAGGCCTGCCAGCCTGACCTCAGTGCCAGGGAAGTTTACGGAACAGATCATCTTGAGTGCGATCACATAGCATGTAAACGACAACCAGGGCATCAGGCCCAGCCAGCAGGGGTTTAGGAAAGGCAGGTCCTGCCTGGCCAACCTGATCTCCTTTTATGAGCAGGTGACTTGCCCAGTGGAGGAGATGAGGCTGTGGATGTTGCAAAGTTAAGTCTTTGATACTGTCTCCCACAAGCATACTTCTGTAAAAGACGGCAGGCCAGGCAGGCCGTGGCTTGAACAGGTGCTCTCTTTGCTGGGTTAAAAACCGGCTGGATGTCTGGGGTCAGGGAGAGTTGGTGATTGGAATTACATCCAGTTGGTGGCCGGTCACTAGAGAGTTTTGCCACAGCTGAGAACTGAGTCTGGCTGTTAAAAGTCTTTATTAAATGACCTGAGTAGGGGGTCGAGTGCATCCTCAGAATGCTGACATATGACTGTAAGTTGAGTAGGAATGCTCACCTGCTAGGGGGCTGGAAGGCCCTGCAGAGGGACCTAGACCATCCGGATCAGTGGGCTGAGGAGAATGGTATGAGATTCAACAAGATGAAATGCCAGATCCTGCACTTTGGTGAAAACAATCCCATGCAGCACTACAGGCTGTGGGCAGAGTGTCTGGAAGAGAGTCCAGCAGAAAAGTACCTGGAGATGCTGAACATGAGCCAGCTTGTACCCAGGTGGCCAAGAAGACCAACAGCACCCTGGCCTCTATCAGAAATAGTGTGGCCAGCAGGACCAGGGCAGTGACTGGCCTCATGTCAAGTACTGTGTTCAGTTCTGCGCCCATCACTACAAGAAAGACATTGATTGAGGTGCTGGAGCGTGTCCAGAGAAGGGAACAGAGTTCCTAGAAGGTCTGGAGCACAAGTCCTGTGAGGAGTGACTGAGAGGGTGTTTCACCCGGAGAAAAGGAGGCTCAGGGGAGACCTTACTGCTCTCTACAAGCACTCAAAAGGAGGGTGCTGTGAGGTGGGGGTCGGCCACTTCTTACAAACAACCAGCAATAGGACAAGGGGAAAAGGCCTCAAGCTGCACCAGGGTGGTTTCAGGTTGGACATCAGGAAGAATTTTGTCACTGACAGGGTGTTTAAGTGTCAAAACAGGTTTCTCAGGGAGGTGGCAGTCATCACCCAAGAAGTGTTCAAGAAACAATTGGGCATGGCACTTAGTGGTCATGCTTAGCTGTTGTGGTGGTGTTCAGACAAAAATCAGACTTCGAGGCCTTGGAGGTCTTTTCTCACCTTGATAATTCTATGACTCCATGATTCTGTAGTTCTCTGATTTCTCATATTGTTTTTTTTACAGACAGATGAAAGAGAAAGGGCTATCCTGTGCAAGAATTGAGGGAGAGTCCCTCACTCCCTTTACCCTTTACCAGCATGCACAAACACTAGGCAATACAAAATGCTTTAAAAAAAAATCAAAAAAGTATGACCACGTTTCTTTACCAGTTCGGAGTGCTCACACGCCTTAACATTGGCTGTGGTACAGGGGTGTGGGTAGAAAGGATGAGGCCAACAGAGGACAGTGAAGCACGCAGCTTTTGCTGTAGATTGTATGAGCTGGCAGAAGTTGTTGATCACTCCTTCAGCAATGCAAAAAGAGGAAGTGGTGTATCAGATCTCCTTCTACAGCCGCCTTAATAAACGGGCGTGCCCTTGTGCAGTCAACCAGCAGTAAACCTCCACATCCTCTGCTTCATAAAGATCCTTATTATGTTAAAATTATTTAAGCAAAGGATTCAAGGCATTTGGTTTGGTTTGGTTTGAAAAACAATGCTAAACAAAACAAAATACAAAAGCAAGAGAGACAAAAGAGCTTTGCTGCGGGCTCTCAGAGTGGTCCAAAACACAGCAAGAATACCTTACCTCACTCAGGTGGTTCTGCCTGCATTTGGTGACAGACAAGATTTCCAATGCCAATTCAATAAGCATATCTAAGGGATTTTTTAAGACCCACCCATTTCAAACAGTGGCATCTTTTGTCTGTGTAAGGATTATGCTATTTTAATCCTAACCTCATACAGATGAAAAGTGAAAAATTCATCACCTTCATACAGGACTCGTGTATATGTGTGTATTTTCTATGAGGAAATTTTCTTGAGGTTAGACTCAGAATTCACAATTAAAAATAAATAAATAATCTAAAAAAATAAAAATGGATGTTGCAGCATTTTTGCAGATTACTTTCACAGAAGCAGAAAATAAACTGTTACTTACACAGTGAGAGTAAAAAAAACCGTCACAAAACAGAAAAAAGATAAATAGAAAACAATTATTCGATTTCATCAGTATGCCCGAAAATTGCCTGACCTCACTTCTGCCGTGCATCTCTTCTCCATATTATATCTTGTATTTTTATTAACAATATGTTATACACAAAATATTACATGCAGTATAATTTGAGCTTCTAAATGTATGCTTGGGTAGGATGACTGTGTCTATTGAGACTCCTAGATTACTCCTATTAGGGAGTGAATGTCATGCTATTTGTCATCCAAAAGGTAATTTTCTCTAGACTTATATTAAGGTTTCATATTTTATGATAACCTCTATATTATGTTGATCTGAGCATTTTTCATGAACCCATTCATCAGACAGGTATCTCCAGCAATAACTGCAGCCCTGCAACATTTTACTTGTTTTCAAAATGAATAAGACCTTTTTTTTTCAGCTGCATCAGTAATACCAAAGGGGCATTTGAGTCCCTGTGATAATGCCAGTAAAACTCCATGACAAGCTTTGCACATATTAAGAAGTATATATGTAAGAGTTAACTTACTGATTTTAGAAATCAATATTTTTAGAAAATACTGTATCAGAAGGGAATCATATTTATCCTGGACTGAATGTTACTCTCTGGCAGCTATCTTGTAACCAGCAATCTCTGGCTAGCCCAGAATCCTACACCAATACATCCAAACAGTTAAGAGGCGCAGTGCCTAGGATTTTTGATGCAGTTCACTATGATACATTTACATGGGTGAATGGCAACTGTGTGTGAGGGGATGACCGTGTTTGAGTTAACTGCAAATTCTGATTTACATCTGGCATAGCATGAGGAGGAGACACTCTTAAAAAGAAGAGTTTGCTTGTTCTAATTAATAAGAATTAGAACAATTTGCAAGATGTCAGATACTGCTCAAAAATTGTACCAAAGCTTCACAGGATAAGGGTCAGGGACTGGCTCCAAGGATAGAGTACTCAGTGATAATTAACCTTTTGGATTCCTCTTAGATTTCAAAGCAACTCGTGGTCCTAATTGAAATTAAATTGAGGGAGGCAAAGAGAGATGGCTCTTGCCAAATTATAAACTGCAATAAAACGCAGCACATATAGCCGTGCACTCTAATTTCTTCTTGCGGAGCACTCTGAGGAGCTGATACAGACACTAAATCAAATCCACAGCTTTATCTGACTAGGTGAGGCCTCAGCACTCCAGTCAAGAAGCAAAACAGATTCAGATCCTTTTGCCAACAGCATGCACTTCCCATGGACAAAGGGAGCAATTTCCTATTCCCTCAGGTGCTACTCTATGCTAGCATTCAGTGAGCCTAACAAAAAATCCCAGCTGCTCTCACCTCAGATGAAGAAAACACAAACAACTCTAAAAAAATCAATCTAACATTTTCTATAGTCTCTAATGTGAAGCAGTCAATTCTTTGCTGCCTCCTCCCCTTTTTTACATAATAAAAATCTACCATCCCTGTCATCCCCAATATGTCGTAAGCCAGCAAGTGTAAATGCAGCCATTCATATAATTTGAATGATAATCGAAAATAAGCGGAAAAGGAGGATAAATTTATCAAACTTGTGAGAATATTCTAGGAAAAAAGGAATTTCCCGAGGTAACTGTCCTTGACCTGGCTCTTTAATCGAGTGAAATTTCATCACTTTATCTAATATCATGCTTCATGCTTCAGGCTCCTAGCAATTCTATTTTAGTGTGGTCTAATGGGCAGCTGACACATCCACTCAGCACCAGACTGCATAATATGTGCTGACACACTGTGTGGTGAGCACCCTATTGAGAGCTGTTTATTTGTGCCTGGCAAGGAAAAATTTCATCCAGTAAAGTCTCTTCATAACAATTTTAGTCTCAGTTTTCAGGGCCTCCACAGGCTCCACATTTCAAGAGGTTCAGAAGCACTTGCAGGGAAATTCAGTCGCTTATTTGGGTGGCTGTACATTATCTGACTTTAGGTGAGAGGTTGTGAAAGCACTGGTTATGGTTGTCTGAAACCTGAATCTAGATAGTGTAATGAATAGTGTCATTCTAACTGCTTTGGAGCCAGCTCTCCTCAGAAACCCTGATTCAATTTGATATTCTGAGGTTAACGCGCTGTATTGGGACTGAAAATAGGAATGCACACAAAAAGCTTTTATATTTATTCAGTTCAGTAAGCATGGCAAACTCATCAACAGCTATTTGTAAACTGTAGAATGGTGGGCCTTATTTTGATGATTTATGCTTGTGTTTTTCCTGCAGCATTACTTTAGAGTAGAAATGGACTGAAAGAAAAAAGCAGACATGGCTCTCAACATAATAGCAAATGTCATTATCATAAACAAAGCAACATGAGAAAATAAAGGAATGACACAATCACAGAGATTCTGGCCTCTTTACCTCACTTAGAAATGAAATTTGCCATATAGAGATGAAGGAATACACTTCCTATACATACATAAAGAGCTAAGACGTTAAGATAGGTGTTTTGTTTATTAGCTATGGAGAAATAAGTGGTCTGCAAAGCAAGTTCTATGTATACACAGATAAGAAAAAAAATTAAGGGCCCCAAAATAGGATTGATTAAAATTTATGTTTCATCAACCCATCCACACTGAAAGGTATACCCAAATTATGTCTAGATATACAATTACTGATCAGCTAAGTACTTGGAGTGGAAACCAAATTTATTTCAGAAATATTGTGGGAAAATCATACTCTAAGTCTATGAAAATCATTTCAGAACTTTTATCTAACCCTAATATATGTATTACATAACACATGTATTTTCTACAAGAAACTACATGACATAGTGAATGCATATGTATTATTCACAAGCCTATCTTGCAGGAAGGGTGCTTTGACCTTGATCAAGTTAGAAAAGGAACCTCAGCTTTTTCTCCTAATTTAGAAAATTTGAAGTCAGAACTTTTAATAATTCGAAAAAATCACTAGAAAATTCAGAAAATGGAAAAAAACACAAGCCTTGTAATAAACTTACAGACACCAATTATATTCACCTCTGATACACATTTCTAGAATGAGAAATGTATATTTTTGGATTTAAAGGTTACTTTACCAGAGACTGTCTAGAGACTGAGTGAAAAACCTGTGTACTTAACTAACACTTTAGAACTGCAGATAGCGAGGACTCTAATGGGTAAATGCTGTTTCTTTTATTTATTTTTTTTTTTAAGAAAAGGAAATTATGAGAGGCCAAAGCCAATTTTCGGTGCCTCAGATTGTGCAAATTCAGGTTCACTATTATCTGTGTCAAATTTTGTTTGCTTGTTTAGCATAACTGATCATTTTCCTGAAAAACTTTACATTAAAGGCTCCTTTTATCCCAAATAGAAAACAGACACCAAGAAAACAATTGTTCTAACGAAGTGTTTGTCTCAGTTAGCACTATCTCCCATATTTCCACATTATTGCCACATAAGAAAAGATTCCACAACTAACAACCAGGTTTTTTTTAAGACAATAGTTCATACAATTTGCTACCAATATATTTAATATGTCCATTCAGTGAATATATGCTTATTTGCATGCACACACATATGCAGGCGTGCATTTGTCTTCCCACCTCTATGCAAACAGGCTAGTACATTATACAAACATGGAAGTCTCTACAGTGAAAATGTAAAATTAATCTAAAAGCAAAGTAAAATAAGAAAACATTGTAAGTGCAGGAGCTTCAGTCCTTACAGGGGCATTAATTTAGCCATCCTGCACAGACTGGGAGCTGTATTTTCAGTGCATATACAATACTTGCCAATCTTTATCACAAGACAGACAGGGTGCAGCATGATCTAAATAATATTGCCAAGAAGAACCTCAGTCACATAATCTCCTGACTTTTATTTCACCCATTTAAGTTCCTTTGCAAATTAATACAATTTCACATCAGTGTGATCTCCAGTTATAGAGACGATCATTTCAGAGGAACTGGGAGAAGAAAGACCTCTAATTAAGAATGAGGCCATAGCCATGATGCCTGTAGCAGATTTTTAGTTTGTGCTTTTTACATAAGCTACCTCTCTTACCACAGTCCTTGGTCTCATTTCTGCCTCGTAGCTGCTATGCACATAAAAGTGCAGCATCAATATGGCAGTTGGTATGTGGCTGAGATAACAGGGTCAAGTGGAGAAAAAAATTAAAATTACCACCCAAAAAGAGGATGTTTCTGGGTCATTTCTGAGAACTGTGCCTTCTTTCATGCAAACATCTCCTTATCTGTAAGAGATAGAGATGGTTTAGTTCAGTGTATGGGGTCAGACTGTCCTTTCACATTAGGGGCAGCTCTGTTCCAACACATCAAATTCAGGACAGCAGCATGGGATTTCACACACTCATGCAGGTGTCACTTTCCAGAGACTATTCCCAAACAGTGGGATAAATGTCAGAAGCATGAGAAGCAGAGAATAAAAATGAAGATGTAGCAGCTGAACACGGGACAGTTATACACAGGTTTGGTGTCACACAAGGAGGTTGACCTTAAGCTAAGTGGAGCCATACAGACATTGATAGACACTACCACCTCCTAAAAAGAAAAAAAAAATATGAGAAACAGCTACCTACATGCAGATACAGCTGCACCAAGTAGCCAACACTGTTATCAAACAAGTACCTCATCAAGTAAGTTTTGCTTTTCCTCCTGCACGTGTCCAGGAGCAGTCTTATGCACTCTACTTCAGTTTCCCTGGAGTTACAAGCTTCACAGGAACTACTTTTTACCTCTGAAGTGAACATTTCACAACTTTTCAGACTTTACATGGATTGAGCAAATCATACCAGGAGATGCACAGAAAGTTTCAGAAGTTTCCGCAATAGCTTTCTACTAGAAGAAGGACACATTTTTTTCAGATTTTTTCATCTGTAAAGGTGAGTCACAGCATGTTTCAGCCTTCAGTCAGATACTGTATTGATCTTTCCCATCCAGCCAGAGTTAAGTATTTAGCAGTAAATTCTAGTTTTAAGGCAGTGAACAGTAATTGGACACATATGTCGTGATCTTTGGAGAATGAGGTAAAGTGGAGAGGTCTTTTAATGAGCTTGGAGAAGGAAAGAGGAACTCAGAGAAAATAAGAGTGTTATTACAGTTCAACAGTAAAGCCTGTTCATGCTCAGAATCCTGCAGATTTTATTAATCTGCATGCCATTTATCCAAATGCACAACAAACAAACGTATAAACTGGGGAAAGAGGAGAGCTAAACCAACAAAACAGTTTCTAGCCTTGTATGTACATTTCTCCATAAGTCAGCATCCAAAAACTAACAAAGAAAAAAAGTCAGGAAATTCTCTCACTCTGAGACAGGAAATTCTAAGACAATCTTCTCATAAAATTGTGCCTGAGAAAAAGAGGAAATGCTATGTAGTATTAGTATACTTAGAACCACCAGGAAGGCTCACATAGAAATCTGTTTTGATATGTGCACGTGTGTACACATATGTTTGTCTATACTTATACACATATAAATATATACACATGCATTTAATTTGTTAGGCAGAATTTTTCCTAATTTCGGATTTTACCTAAATCTAGTAATTTTAAATTTGTTGCATGCAGCAATTTCTGGTGCCTGTTTAACTTTGAAATTATATAATTTTTTGTCCCCTTTCTGGAAGTTGTAACTAGGGTATAGTTTGGTCCGCATTCGCTGAATTGCAATCATTAATAGACACATGAGTTTTTTGCAAAGCCACATCTATTTTCTCCAAGAACAATTAATAAAGAAAATAGCTTGAATAATGCAAGACAGACCCTCCTAAAGAAACTTAAACAAGGGTCAGTGAAAAATTCATTTATTTGGCATTGAAAGAATGTTTCATAGCAATCCACACATATTGTATTGCTTCTGCTTTATGGCTAACTAATTCCATAAATAATGAATTTAAATTAAACAATTAATTAATGAGGCCTAGGGTTCAATGCGGGATCAATAACAATCTTTCCTCTGTAATGCTTTAAGTTAAGATCCCCAAATAAACATTTAATATAGATTTTCATAAGGGAGCTATTGTGTATATACCAAATTATTAAATGTTTTTACAGAACAAGAGATAAACTATATAATAGATGAAACAGTTGTTAAATAGATCCTAATTCTAATATCATTTCCAGGTACTATACTTGTTTTAAAGGACTTGTATTAATATATTTTACTTTGTATGCGATTTTTAAAAATTACTGTTTCCTAAACACATTGTTAACGAACAGAAATGCTTCTGTGGATTTCTTTCACTTTCTCTCAAGCATCTGGTACCCATTGTCCAATGTACAATACAGGGTAGGATCGAGACAATATTCTTGTTACATATGGGCATTTTTTCTGTGCTAATTGAAATTATCTTTTAATTAAAATTCATTTCAATCCTTTACCTCTGTCTACACACAAATTTTTCTCAGCTTTACTGAGAAGTTCGATGAAGGCTAGTGTTAGAGGTAGAAATCTTTGTAGCATTTTGGGTAAAAAAACAAATTACAAGTTTGAATATTTCTAACCATCTAGACTGTCATCAAACCTTGTATGGTAAGGAAATGTATCTCAATATAAGTGCATTTGCAGGACATAAAATCTTGATCTAGTTGAATGCAATATATTTCATCACTTACTTCACCACAATACATTTAAGATTTAGCCAGGGAAAACAAACATGTCCTTAGGACATTATAATAGGGCCATGACAGACACAGAAACGATCCACAGTTATACAAAGTCCCAGTGTAATGCCTGAATGGAAAGGACATATTTACTAGGGCAGCTGCTCCCTGGCTCTGGGTGAAGTCCTGGTGCTCTCGGTTTTCTCCTCTTTGTCCTGAATCAGCAAGATGCAGCTACCTTTCAAAGGCTTGATGGACTTAATTAATGGATGTTCATAAAACGTCTCAAATGTCTTTGAAGAAAGACATTGGAGTCATATGAAGAATACTCTTTCCTACACACATTGTGAATGAATAGAAATGCTTTTGTAGAAACTGACATTTTCACATACATACTGAATTGCTGAAAAGAAATATAGACAACCCAGTTTCACTGTATTAAATATTTAGTAGGGATTCCCTTTCTTTTTCCCCCAGGAATTCAGTAGACACATGAAAATATCAGCTTCTACAAAAGCATTTCTATTGATTTTTGACAGAGGTTTACCATAATAAAAGACAATTGAAAAGGTCAAAGTTCAAGGAAAAAATATTTCTGTAAGATGAGCTCTGTTATCTACAATATTCTAATACTAGAAGGAGTGGCAATCTTTAGCGAAGTTCATAAGTTCATCTCTATGTTACATACTGACAGGGTTTTATGGAAAATCACATCTCAAATCTAAATTTAGCCACACGAATCCTATGGGAATAAGGACTTGCAACTTGGGTTGCAACTTCAAACCTACTTATATCTGTTTGCCAGTATAAAAGTAAAGGCATATAAATGGTCTATAAGTTACCTCATAACATGCAAGTGCTCTTAAGACCTTTGTCCGTACTGAGATATATTGTTACTTTTTTTCATGAGAAATTCTGTCTCAGCCTATGGTTAGGTTTCCTTATATCAAAAATTTTACTTAAATATAACTCCAATGGGGATCTGGGGAGAGGATAGGATGAGGGTCATCAGAGCGCCTCTATGGTTTAGTTCTGCTTCTAGCATGCTCTTTTGGATTCACAACGTAGGCTTTCTTTTCTTTATTACCATATGGAAACCGCCACTTAGATGAAACAAGATCTTCAGAGTAACCATGAAAATGCTGCACTCTTTACACTGATGTAAAGTTACTGGGGAAAATAACTTATTTGTACATTGTCCTTCACTGTAAGGTTTTACTTCTTGTCAAAGTTCTCAGTTACAGTCAGATACAGAGTATGTACTCTGAAGACATCTAAAAGCTCTAAGCCAGCACAAATTTTACACTGTAGGTTGTGGGTGTTTCCTCTTCCTCTTCAGGGAGTAGTTCATTTTAAGTTGTCTTCAACTTTAGCATATTTTGAGGGTTTTACTTTGAGGATACATCTGTGTCGTGAAACTACCTAAGATATATCCCATAATATTAAAATATATTTTACAAAATACAGAACAGGTAAAAAATACAGGTTAAAATCCCTTATCCCTTATCAAATTTACATCTCCAAAATAACATACACTGCAAGCGAAGTAGGAATCAGAAATATCTCTGGTGATATGGCTTCATTTTCATCAAATTCAGAATGGGGAGCAGAAACATTTGCGACTCAGTGGATGCTTGCTACCTTCAGGCATCAGGATGCTTGAGTTGTTGTGGATATACCATGTTTTAGATGAAGGTACATAAGCCAAATTAGATCATCCAGACCAGCAAGTTAAAAAATTGAGCTAGGGCAATATCTCGGGAAAAGGTAGGTAGTCAAAATATGCTTCTCTTGTTTGCTCAAAAGTTGCTGCCATTTTTTCATTCTTATTTAAATGTCCAACTTCATTGGTTTGCTAATAATTTTGGGACATCTAAGGTACATTCTCCTTCCTTTCTACTTGGCATATTAAAAAAAAAGAGTTCTGCTAACTTTATCATACCTACAGAGCCCTTCCTCGCAGTGGTTATTAAGTGTGATTGAGGAGTTAGAGCTAATTTCGAAGGTGTCATGGGTTGACAGGTTCTGGAGTGAATTTCACCTGCTGTGTCCTTTGGATGTAGAAAGGGTGAAATCATGTTGAGACATGCCCCCTGTGAGGTCCAATATTTAGGGAGTTTGGAACTTTGAAACTTCTCTCTTTTGGCTTCTGGCTCTGAACAGGTAACAGGGAGGGGAGGGAGCCCGTGCCAAGCCAGGCCCAGCCGGGCCTGGCCCAGCCAGGCTCCTCTCCGGTGTGGGCCTGGCCAGCTTCCCACTCCCCGCGGGCCGGGCCTGGCCACCTCTGACCATCCGCCAGCCCAGCCCAGCCCCCGCCACTCTGGCCGCAGGCCAGGCTGGGCCCCCACCTCTGGCTGCCTCCAGCAGCCCCCCTCG
>VZTF01009085.1:129661-145755 GCA_013397755.1 Cnemophilus loriae | reverse complement strand
GAAAGCAGCTGTGGGAAGGCTGCAAGGTGTGGGAAGGACTTTCACAGGGGTCAGATGCTGTAACCCCGGGCGGCTGATTCACTGTGATGCTGAAGCCATGAGAGAACTGTTTTCTTGTGGAGAAATCTCCACAGCATGGCAAAAGAGGGACTCCTCTCCCTAAGTGAACTGAAGAAAGGTTATTTTAGAAGTGGTAAACTGACTGAGAAACATCAAATTTTGTGTCTTTACATTGTCAGGGGGGAAATATCTGAAAGAGAACTTTGGGGGAGGAGAGGTTTTCTGAAAGTTTAATCTGACTCTTATTATTTGGTATTTTCCTTTTAGTTCTGTTAATAAAACTTTCTTTATATTCTTTAAAGTTTGAGTCTGCTTTGCTTCTCCTAATCCTTATCTCACAGAGGGAGATGCTCTGGATGTTAGGCCAGAGCTCGAAACCACTACACTAAAATTGAATTGGTGAACTCAAACCACTACAAAAGGCCCTAACACTGAAAAAGAGACATGCAGAGGTGATGGTGGGGTTGCAAAGAAACCAAATCACAATTTCAGCTTTCTATACTTTTGTATTCTATGATTCTTTTACTGACTGCCTTGACAAGCTGGCACATAAAAAGTAAGATATATAAATTTCTTTCTTAAATAGGAGAAATTGCATTCACCTAACATTTTCTTACTCAGAATGTTTTGAAACTTCTCTTTCCGAAAAAGTGAAGCTGCAACGGCTGAGCTAGGGTTAAATGTATCACTGCGGCTTATCCAGAATGTCTTAATTTGTGTATGTGGAGAAAGATAACTTGACATAAAAAAATCAAGAAAATGTGTGAAGCTTTAGAAAGTGTATTTGTGCAGAAATGGAAGAAGAAAGTTGATGCCAAGAAATGAAGGCATGTGTAAATTTTTTAACATGATAGGGATGAATGTGGAGAAGATGTATGAAAGAGAATTCAAGCTTTCCTCACATGCTTAATTTCACTTTAAGAATATTTTAATAGAGGACCCAAGAGGTCACACAATGAAGACAAGAGCTCATGAGAAGTTTAGGAGCAATTTTTAAAAAATCTTAGAAATGTCCATGGTATTTTAAACCACTAGATTCACCATAGGTGAGAATCTGAAATCTTTGATCCAGACAAATTACAAAGCCACCAAAGAGACCTATAATGTCCAGCAAGGATGAATAAAGCAAAAGTAAGGTTCTGTTAACTATACATAAGGGACAGGATTTGAAAGATACACTGTATTCCTATAACATTATTTTCTCTCATCAAAATACTTCAAGGCTCATCATGGCTCTTTTCATGCTAAAATAATAACAATAAACAAAAAGCATGATCAGCCACAGTGGCATTTCACACCATCCATCACTGATAGAGCTTGAAAAAGGAAGCACCATTTTCCAGATTGAAAATGTTTGAATGGGCTGTCAAAAAGCCTCTCAGTAAATGTGTTCCATCCAACAGAAACAAGCCCTCTGCAAACAAATCAAGTGGTGCAGAAATCCTTTGCACAAGATGATAGGCGAGGCCTCCATGCTGACACTGTATGCAAGCCAAGTTTTCATGTACTTTGATGGCTGACCTCCAACTCCTGACATATTCATTATATTCCAGCATGTTGGGTGCAGATTGCATTGAAGTGATGACAGCTACAAGACAGCCAACAAGGAATATAGGCATTCTGGCAACAGGTGGCCTTTCATTTGTACTGGGAAAGTTAATCTAGTTTATCATCAAAGTATATTATGTTCAAGGAGTGTCATGTTTTGAGAAATATAGTGACAGATCAAACAGAGGAAGCAGTCTTCCATAGACTGTGACATTTTTCGTAGACCAAACCTTTCAAGCTGCTCTATTGTTTATGCTTGATTTAGGTCAGTTAAAAATTATTCCATTGTCTCAGGTTTTACACTGCTGGCTCTAAATTGTAGTTTCTCTCCTGTGTCAAAGTCTGATGGAGGTATGCCAGAAAGTATGCAGCCCTGGGACCACCATCAGCCACATGCTGGGGAATACTTGATTACCTTGAAAAAGGTGATTTTAGAAAGATGATACTTTGAAAGGAAAAATAACAGATAGAAATACTTCTGGGAATGTGCGTGTCTTTAGCTCTGACAACCACATTAGCTGCAAATTCAGTCCTGAAAATTCTTACTCCCTTGCCCACTTTGCTTATCTTTTTCAACAGACTGAGGAAAAATTGTGTAAAATTGAAATCATGTCAGAGTCTCATAACTCAAGTGGTTGATGTGAACTCTTGGTTTAATTTCACTCCTGCTTTTAAAGATAGGTCAGAGAAATACTGTGCCACAGTTGAAGTAAACCATTGATTTTACATGTGAAGATATAACCATAGAGCTGACACCAATTTTTTTGCTGAAACTGTTTTGTGGTAACGAAGTATTTCTTAACTAAACAGATTTTTAAAAATAAATCCACTTGCTGTGGAAATTACAAAGAAATATACTCAAGAGATATAAGTGAGCAGAAAATACCCAAACCCAAAACACTAACAATGGAAACAAACATCTGGAAATCCTGGTGCGGTCACCAAATATTGAGGCTTTAGTAAGGTAAATCACTTTTTCTTCTTTGCTGACCACACCCTGGAATACAGACTTAGCTGAGTATGTTGGAAGTAAAACTAGGCACTTCGAGAAAAATGTGATCTAATCAGGGAAATTAAGTCACCAGCAGAACCAGCAGAATAGCAGAGCTCAAATTACAGCCCGTATAGGATACCGTGGCAACATCTCCAAATCAAAATATCAGGCATTCAGATGACATTCTTTTTTATGAATTTCTATCAAAAAGAGATTAATGGAAAATGTACACAAATGGCTTCACGTTGTAAAAAATTTGCCAAATAAAGGGAAAAACAACTGAACATCTTTTTTTAGCATTTGTTACTTATGGTATAGTTAATAGCGAACTGTTACTGAATAAGAATACAAATATATTTTGACAGAAGAGCGGTCTGAAAACGCCGAGTATGTAGGTCAATATAATTTTTGTAGAGGTGAATACTGATAAGGAATCTCATAAGAATATTTGACTTTTTTATCAACTGAAGATAATATTTCAAAATGTTGAGTTATACAGATGCATTAATGGTTTAGTTGAGGTGAAGAACGTATTCCCTGAAGTCATCACCACCTCTTGCACCACAGCATTCATCATAGAGTTGCCTTTGAGCATATGAACCAAATTAATTCAAGATGTAATGTAATGAAAAAAATGTCTTCCAGAAAAGCATAGGTCAATTACATCCTTTAGTCCTTGAAACCAGACCAGATTTAATCCAAAGACATTTGCAACCAGTTTCTAGCTTTCCAAGCAAAGAATTTACTTTTTCATTATTTTATTTGAAAGATGCTAAGCAGGTAATTTCTCAGGTTACGGTACATTTAAGACATCTCAGAAATGTCTAGAAACTGTGGCATAAGTACATCATGTTTCTGACATGACCAGTAAGAAATCTGAGTCATCTTCTCATACGACCTTCATACATATACTTGTTAAGAAAGTTAAATATTTTAAGATGAGTCCTGAGAAAATTTTGGAGTTTGATGGATGGAGCCCCCTTTCAAGTTGGGAAAAGCAGACACATATCATGAGAAGCAAAGACAGATGGGACAAAAAATGGAGTGGGAAACAAATTACATGAGTTTTCAAAATGTGACAGATGAAACTGAGCTCTCAGCATTATCTAATAAGGAAAAGCAGACAAACAAACAACAAGTATGCTGCTTTTCATGGGTGAATACACCCAGATCACCACCTCTCACTGCTACAAAGGCCATTGTCTCCCATTAATTGACAGCTATGAGTACCTTCACTTCTCTAAGTTCTTTCCTGAAGAGCTGCTCCTGGTTCATTATTTGTTTGCCCTAACCTGTCCAGTGGATTTACAGCTTCTGATTATGATCTTCTTTAGAACGTTGTGCAGTTAATTAAGATATATGTGCATTCTACTCCTCATGTGACTGAGAGCACAATTATATCCACAGGCTCTAATTTCTTTCGCATTACAAAAAAACGTTTCTATTGTTTTTGAGCAGAGATGCCTTTGTTTGCCTCATGTTCTGTCTATTTCTTATGTTGGTCTAACTGTCTACAACTGATTTTACAAATGACTTTTAATTAAAAATTATATTACGCAGTTCCTTATGCTGCACTCTTATCTTTCCCCCATGATCTTAGCTGTCAGAGGCAGAATGTTTTGGAATTTTAATTTAATTTTACTGCAAAGCTCTTCGTAATGTTGTCCTTAATTCCTTCGGCCTTAATTCCTTGAGTGACCGGAAGCTGAAAATCACATGTTATTTAGATAACCAGGCAATTTTACAAGTTTTCTGCAAAAAACAACACGTGGCAGAATTATGCCATATAGTGGTGACCAAGATACAAGTTAAATAATAACTATTTGAAATCATTTTTACCTGCTTCATTATGAAGAAACTTTCTCTTTTCTGCTCTTAGGGTGTTGCAGTTAGCTTGTGAAATCAGATCTGTGGAAAATAGTCTTTGTAATGGCATCTTCACTCCAGAAAAGGGGAAAAGAGTGGGCTCAGCTAGCAAGTTTTAATGTCTCAAACCCAGAGCGACACTCTTTTGCTTAAGGAAAAAGACAGAAATAAACTTAATTTGAATCATTCCTTCAGATGAAAGGGGGATTTGAGTCTTGACCCAAAATATTTTAAGAAAAAGCTTAAATGTTACATTTGCTTCCTTCTTCATAGCTACTATTCGTCTGAATCCCTGGATGCTAAGTGCAAGGTGAGAGAAAATTACACCAAGAAATTTTAAAGTCTTACAAAATCTAGGAGCAGCGCTGCACGGCTTTCAGTGTTGCATACAAGCATGTTAGCTTCCTGCGCACACCTGAGATTTGCACAGCACTTATTTTTGCAGGGTGTTCCACCACCAGAAACAAGTCTGGAAAAAGTACATTTTGTTATACATATCATACAATTTTGTAATTTCTAATGCTTTTATACATGGTCTAGCAGTACAGGGTTCTGATCCACAATTTTATTGATATTATTCTAACAAAACTGGTAACCAATAGCATTAAAAGGCAGACACAAAAAATAAGCATGAGAAGATCTCAAGAGAAGAGAGAGTCGGTATTGTTACTGTTTCTGCCACATTTGAGTGAAAACCTCTGATTCTCACCCCAGTTTATAGTTGCCTTAGCATAATTAATCATTAAAATATTTTTTCCTTAATTACAGTTTCTAATAATAATGGTTAAACATGAACTAGATAGATGCTGCTCACTCAGAATACTTAGAGACTGAGATACCCTTGTTAACAGGACAGAGAAGTACCATGGTTTTTACTACTGGGAAGTAACACTTAGACACAGGTTTCTAGCAAAACCTCTCAGAACTAGGAATTATGTTTCACAGTGCTCTTTTTTCTTTTTCTTTTTTTATTTTAATGAAAAATTCTTGCATTTGCTTAAAAATCACTTCTGCAGCAAACATTTCAACAAGCAAATTCTTCAGGGAGATAATTCGTAAAAGAAGACACTAAGCAAACACTAAGGCTTTCTCTGTACTGACTAAAAGCTATTGTTTTTCTCTAACGAGATCTGAAAAACCCACTGTGTTATTTATTTCACTTAAAAATCCTAACAGCAGACAAAGTATGTTCACTTTTTCCTGTGAATAATCCAGGTAAGGTCAAGTCTGTACCACACCCCTGTAACTGACTTCATTTGATTGACCTTATGCTAACTCTGAAAGTGCTTTATACTACAGTTGCCTCAGTTATCAGCATGTAAAACACTTCCTTGCCATGTAAGGAAACCAGAGAGAAAGAACTTATGCAACCCTTCCACTTATGGGTGCTATCAGACTGCTCCAAAACCAAATAATGTTAGACGATTCTACTTGTCTGTCTCATTTTGCTGTTGCCATACGGAAGGTGTCAACAGAAACGTAACTATTTTTGCAAGACTGTGCACTGGCACAAGTAAATGCAAACTCCTCTGGCTACACTGTGGGGAAAGAATCCAAAGTGGATTGCCTTTCCCAGTCACCCAGAGAAGCAGAATGTGAATTATGAAGAAATTCTATCTTTACCTTGCAGAAATTTGTGATGTTTGGCTGACAGCACCACTGATTTACATCCTCACACTGCTACAGTTCCTGTCCTGCATTTGGCCTGATGGATATTCACTCTGTAGAACAGTGTTTCATATCTTTCTGCATCTGTAGCACACATCCTGAAAGCTTATATTGCAGCCCTCTGCTGATGCTGTCACACATTGGAATTGTCAAGATGTTGAAGACATTAACAAAAGATATATCGTGTAATTAAAATGCATCAGAGATACGGTATTTTTTAGAATAATGGTTCAGAAAAAGAGGACTGATAAGTTTTCACCCAAAGGTTTACATACATACTATTTATACAAAGCAATGAAGGTATCAAAATGCATGCTAATGTGTCAAACATCTGCAGTAATTTCATGGCATGAGCTTCCAGTGACCTTCTGGGACCTTGCCACTAATTTCTCTTATTAAGAAAAATTATTTCGACATTCCATCATGCCAGTTTCTGGAGATATGTAATAAGGAACCAGTGTACAGTATCTCAAATTAGATACAGCATGTCTCTGCTTAATTTACTTCATGCTGTTAATTACCCATCTAGAGAGATTTTAATGATGCCACATTTAATAATCCAGTTCTGTCTATATATAAGCACATGTTTAAACTGAGTGGAACTTATTTTATTTTGGTTTATGGCTGGCAGCCTGACAATTTCACATAAGAGGGTGTTGAGTAAGCTGATTTTTACTAGTCCTCCTGCCAATTACAGATTGATAGTCTAGAAGGCTT
Organism: Cnemophilus loriae; assembly: GCA_013397755.1. NCBI lineage: Eukaryota > Metazoa > Chordata > Aves > Passeriformes > Corvidae > Cnemophilus > Cnemophilus loriae. The sequence continues at coordinate 138,902 of VZTF01009085.1, read as the reverse complement.
CCCAAAAAGGCATTTTTTCCTGACAAGACACTTCTGTGGAGAGCAAAGTCATTTAATCCCTTGGTCCTTTTCCTTTGCAGTTCAGAACAAAGGACCCAGATACATACAGTCATAGATTTAATATGTGCTCTGCAAAGAGTTGTGCTGAGGAGTCAAATCCTCCACTTTTCTCATAGCCTGCCCTTGACTGTAGTGGTCACAGTGCTCCTTTCCTGGAAAATAACATTGATTGATCAGAATAAAAGGTACCTCCTAGCAAAGAAGTACTTGCACTTTACAAAGGGTTGGGCTGTGGTGTGAACCTCCTTTCTAAATACCAGAGCTGAAATAGGGCAGATGCTAACATTTTCAGATTTTGTTTTGTTGGGATGATGCAGGTGGAAGTGGACTGTTCCTTTGAATCAAGTTAAATACGTATTCTGGTACTTGTTGAATTTAAGAAAAGAGTCTAGACAGTCTATAAGCTATTTCACAAATTCCCATTTTTGACAATTCCATTCATTTTTCATTACATTTACTTACATCTGAAGTTCTACTGCCAGTACTGTGGGTGCAACAAGGATTCCTGCTTCAGTCTATGCTCTCCATGCCCAAGTACTGTAGCCCATGGTTTGTGGCCCTCCATAATTGCCCTGTAAACCGGAGACACTTAGTCACTTGGACACTTGGTAGTCATTCCTGCTGCTTTCTGTCACATTGCAAAATTTCAACCTGTAGGGCTATTTTTAAAAAATAAAGTAATACATTTATAAAGAGATAAACTATACTTAAATGAAGACAGCGTGCACCTGTGCTTTTAGAGGTTTAGCCTGACCAAGGCAGAAAACTTGTTAACTTCCTTTAGAGTGTCTCATAAGTCATGAAGATGAAGTTGAATACTATGCAGAGAGCAGTATTTTAACTACTGTATGAGGAAATGTGCTTAGTTTCTTATTTAAATGTAAATAAGCAAGCAGTAGAAAGACTTGCAAATGATTTTACAAATTTCACAAATAATTAATACTGTTAATCTATCCCATTTCCCTCTTGTCATAGCCTTTACTTCTTTTGAATGTTTTGAAATCCACAGGGTTAATAAAGTGCTTAAGAAGAAAAAAAGGAAAAAAGAGTTTAGAAGTTTAAGCTGAAATAATGCCAGTATACAAGAGGGTTGTTCAAAATACCAAGAAATCATTGACATTTCTTTATCCAGAGTACTGACATTGCAAACATTATGCAGCACAAAATGTGCACTTTTTGAAAGCAATTAGAATGATTTATTGTAATTTACTTTCATGCTCTTATTAACCTTAATAAACTGACCAGAGATACGGTGTGTCAAAAGGGATCCAGTCATTTACTTAATAACCTCTCACAATACTTGAAGAATAAGATCACAGTCTTATAAGTCTCAGATCCTTTACAAATATGCTAGGGAAAACTGCTCCTGTATTATTAAGTAATATTCAAGATCTTTGATTTGTATTTCTAAGGTAACAATTTGGCTTACATCTGTTTCAAGGCATTTAATTTTTCCTTTTACGTGACTCCTTTTCAGTTACTCTATTATAATTTTTTGTCTTCTGTGAACATGAAATATGTATTTTTCATCATATACTTCCTCTTTTGAAAGAATGACTGTCTTCTTGTTTTTTCTTACCTGTGAACACTCTGTAACCTGTTTTTAAGCAACTTGTCTCAGTTTCACATGTCCCAGTAGTCTATTGTTTTGCTCTTGACATTGCCTACTGAAATGTCCTTTAAAGGTCAAATGAAATTTAACTAGACAAAGAATAAGGTGCTGTTCTGTCTTTCATATTATTTTTTTTAATTTAGGTTTAAATTAGATACTCATTCCAGGACCCCTTTAGCCAGCACATTCAAAAATTCTGCTTTTTTAGCTGTTCACTTGTGTTTGATCAATGAAGAGAAGTTCTCTTATGAATTGTACCACTCATAGTCAAGTGGTCCTCTGGAGGTTAGTAAAAGTTCATTGTCTACCACCAGTGTTTAAATGACCTTTCTTTATTTGCAAAATCAAACCTAGGCAAAAAACCCAAACAACTAGTTAGGAAATTATGTGATAATTTCTAGACTTGGAAAAGATTAAACTGTGGGTCTTGGTATTTTATAATTAGGCTTCTGCAGGGTAGTGATAGAAAGTTAAGTTCTTGGAAAGACTGAAATATACCAAAACACTTCCTTAATTTACTTTAACAAACGAAAGCAGTCAAATTGTGTTTCTAACCCTTTCAGTAGCTTTCTGTCATGATTTCTTCATAAGTACAAAGACAGGACTCAGGGATATTACAGAGTTGTAAAGATAGTGAACAGGCTGAAAGTTTATTGACATGACAGAGATGGACATATCACTTCACTCTTAAATTCATCACATTCCATTATACAACCAAAACCAAAACTTTTTTACCAATACTCCTGCTGGGAAATCTACTCCAGAATCTCCTGCTCTGGTAAACAACTCAAATGGAGCAACCAGGGAGGGATGTTTGGATGAAGTATTTCTTCAGGAGTATCTTACACACTATTATTTACACACTATTATATTTTTAAGCACAACTTAGTCAAAGCTTCTTTTAAATTTAGTACGGGCACATTTTCATGTAAAAGAATGACCTAGCGAAACTCCTAACTCTTGCAGTTGTTTATTTTATAAGCAGACTACACTTATCTAATGGGAGCAGGCTTTCACCATGTTTCTGGAATTGTCACATTTTTAATCTCTCGTACTTCATTATCCAAAGGACTTGACTTGACTGAGATATAAATGTTCTAGACATCATGCAAAAATATGTTTAAAGAGTCCCTGCCAAAGAGAACTGAGCCTTGTTCATCACAGTTATAAAAGATCCTGCAGCTTCGTATATTCTGGGATTTGTACAACCTTCAGCTAAACATTTCTGACCCTGTGTGGACTAGAGACCCAAGGGGTTGAAGATGTCTCTGTCAAGCTGTCAGAAAATAATTTATTCTGATAAATGTGGAAATGTTTTGTCTTTAAGTCTTTAAGGCTATACCACTATCAGGACATTTGTCTTTGATCCAATATGAAAGAAGATACTTGTTCTGAGGAGGAGCGTAATTTAATTAATTATTCCATTCTTCCTCTTTGCCACTAAAGGACTGTTAACAAAATATGAGATTAAAAAAAAATACATTAAATGTAATGAATCTTTTTGAAAAAGGGCTTACTAAATTCGAATATGGTCAAACATCGTTCATGGTTCTTCTGAAAGCATTCAGCCTATGACAGAAAGGCTGTCACAATGAGAACCTACACCAGTAAAAATTGCAAGACTACCCTGAATGATGGGAGATTGTGGATATCTGACAGTTTCAGGACATATGAGAAACACTTCAGAAAGGTATCTGTGCCTAACTAAGTTGTCTGTAGTGGTTGTCATTAACAGGAGATATAGAAAGGTGAACCATTTCCAGCCCTGGGAATATGAGAAAGAGATCACTTCCACTTTCCTATACCTGCTTTTCACGTTCTGCTCAGCTGATAGACACCACTAAATTGGGAACAAAGACCCACATATTTTCTAAACCATGAGTGCTTAAGAGTGAAGTTTCACGCTTCCTCATGTAATACTTGCCATTGCATGAATCAGGGTTAGAATCTAAGCCCAAGAGTCATCAAATAAAGATTTCATCAAATGAAAACTCTCTTGTAGAGAAATTTTTCTTCTAGGCACTTGTACCATCTTTCTGCCAACATGGTGAGAGATTTTGACCTACTGGGTTTCTTCAACCCTTACAAAACAAAAAAATCTCCCATAAAAACCAAGGTGCGTTATCAGAAGACGGAAGTTTTGTATTTCTATTTTTTACCATGTCAAGTGGGGGTGGAGTTGAGGGTAAAGAACAGTCCAGAAAACGAGTCTTAAAGAGACTGGTTCACAGCACACAGAAAAACATGAAAACTACCACGTTTACAGCATATTGCAAGCTCCCCAGTTGTTTCATATACAAAAGCATGTAAGGTGACCCATCATTTCATGCTGACATCATAGAGATGGAACAGTTTCCTGTGAATCAGAGAACCGATAAAATGCAGTACTGGCAGATCTGGCATTCGACATTGAAGAAATCAAAGACAATATTTGCACCAATTTTTGAGTCACAAAGCTTCTGACTTATGCCCAGTCTGATTCAAAGTCCATTACTTCCTTCATGTCAACTCCACTTATGGTTTTGATTCACCACTGCTGTCACAGAGAATATGTCATTCACACATCTTTCCTTTACAGTCAGATATTTGAAACAGCATGCAAAATAGGTTTTGAAAATTGATGTTATCTCTCAGTTCCAGCTGCAGTTCCAGGCCAGGTCACTGATTTTTACAAAATAAACAAACAAAACCCCCACCAACTTTCTGGTAGTAGAGTTGGGAATAGACATCTCCACCGGATGAGTAAAGCAGACTGAATGGTATTGGAGAACATAAAGAAGGTTGCTTTCCTCCCTGACTTCAAGATCAGCTACCCCAAGAAGCCAAATCTCTCTCATTTCAGCACCCTCTGGAAATTTCCGTGTGATCCTACCACAACATTCTTGGGTAGAAGTTTGCCTGCAGTGGCAAGAGTTTTCATTAGTGGTCCAGATGGGCCTGAAAAATTAAAGTCCCTCTCTGCCATTGCAGTTTTATAACCATAATCTCTTCTTTCCCTCCACTGCTTATTTTCTCCCTGAGACATTGCCTTGCTCTGTGTGTGAGCTGCCTGTGGCACAGCAACTTTGCTGTGTTTGTTCCAGAAATAGGACAGGTGAAATAAGTCGGACAAGGACCAGAGCTGATTCCCATCCATAAGCATTTCTTAGCTTTTTCTACACACGCAGTTTACAGACACCCAACCATCCTGTGGACTATACAGCAAAGAATAGATAGGTCAACTTCTCACTTGTACTTAAAGCAGACAAAAAGCATCTTTTCATTATGAAGAAAAGCTCAGCATTTGAGCTGAGCCAAAGCAAATCACAAAACTTCTTTAAGCAATAATTTCAGCAAGCCAGACACAAAAGTTGTGCTCATGGTTAGACAATAAATTAAATTAAATTCAATGATGAATTTTCTTTTAATTGATTAATTGCTTTATTGCAATAATTTTTGCATTTTGCTGTGTACGTAGAAATGTATGTACATTTTCAGCCCTGACTGTTGTATTCTTGTGACTATATGGAGAGTGTAAAATGACCATCTACTCTGAAAGTCAGTGAAGAGTTTAACTTGTCTAATTTTTAGATATGTCAATGTATTGCACCCGTATTCTCAGACTCAATATGATTCTTCAGTATTAGAGCCTTTATGTCATCTGTTTAATTGGATGATTTTCTCATTTAGATGTTTTCACTTTTACATTACCATTAAACACAAAGATCCAAAGATGCAAAAGATGTCTAAAATACAACTGATAAATCCACAAAAATCAAGTAATATTTTCCTAATTTTAAAGGCTGCTCTGGAATCCTGCTGAAATTCTGCTGCAGATTTTAAACTCAGTTTTCACATGTAATAAAACAGAAATAAAAATCTTTAAGCTTCAGACATCTTCTACATAATTTTATCAACAATGAGAGTTGTTCCCATCAGTTTGTCAGACAGATATTTTGAGAAAGAGTTTAAGATTTTTTATAAGCCTGATTATCTAAAAGATCTGTGGGAAAAGAGAGAAATAAAGCATTCTTTAAAAGCTATACTCTCTTTCTTTTCTGTTACAGTTACTGAGGAGCATAAGTCCAGCCAGAGACTTATTTTGAGGAAAAGAGCAAACAATAACCCTAAGAGCTCAGCTAGAGCTTTTGCTACGGCTTTGATGTCATCTTGTCCTGAAAAACTGACAAAAGTTTTAAAAATTATTCATCCTTTGTTGTTGCAGAATCTTGAATCTTATCCTTTGGACTACAGTACAGTCATGTTTCATGGCCTTGTGTGGTTTTTAAGTTCTTGGTTTAGAGAGTAAGCTACATAGTTAAAAAACCCAACTTATTTCAACCTTTCTGGAACTTTTTTTCTATTGAAGAGAAACCTATGGATTTAAACAAAAAAAAGTGTTTTGTGGCAGTGAATATACCCATTTTGCATAGGACAAGAAAGAGTATTCTGTATTCAGTAATTAAAGTTGAATCAACAATTTTTTTTAAAATTCAGAAATTTGGAGTTCATTCCCTTTACTTAGGGGTCTACTAGGAGTTTGAATCTGAAATATATTGGGAATGAACTAATTCATTTGTCGTACAAGTTGAAGCTGACCAACCCTCTCTACAAGATACCTGCCTCCCTCAGTGCAGCATGAGGTCTTTTTGCTTCATGACGGCCCTAGACAATACATAGATTTAAATAAAAAAAAATAGTTAAAATTTAAAAGTCAGTAAGGATCAGACTTACTCTGAATTCTATGTATTGCACAAAAACTGAATTACAATTCTCCACAAGGGGCTTTTTTCTTTAGCGAAAGAACAGCAAAAGTTATTTCCACTCAGCTGAAGCAGTTAAAATACTTGCACCTTTAACAATAACAAATCTTAAGTAATGTCACTTCATAGTTTAGAAAATAATGAAGATACAAGAAGTTAATAAATCATTCTCCTGATGTACAGAAAGCATGACTAGATTATTCCTCTAATATTTGGTCATTCTTGGTGCACAAAATCTGTTTGTGCTAACAAGTGCAGAAGGGAATTTTAAATAATGTCATGTATTTCTTGTCCGTAACTCTCTGCTCTGCTTTTATTTAATTTCTGATAAATGGTGTATCTTTAGCATCCATTTTGCTTTTGCACCATATTCTTACAATACATTGGTAAGACAAATCCGTAAACTAACATTAAAATATCTGAAACAATGCAGCCAACTGCCTATTTATCAATAATTAGAAAATTCAGCATTCCAATTTGTTTAATTTTTTTTTGTTCCATGCAGTTGGATTCCCAATAATGCAGTTTAAATGACAGATACAATTCTGTATTCTCTTTTCCCAGGTTATGTACCTCATCTAGTAACTTCATTGAGGGCTTAATGTTTCCTGAAAGAGGAAGAAAGCTGTGACCAACCTTCAACTATTGGATTGCAAATCACTTCTCTTACCAATACTATCATATAGATTAATCCACATAACAAAGTTATACAACTGCTGATCCTTTCCTCAAGACTCTGAAGTGTCAGACAGAAATGGTAATATTCAGCTGTAACATTTACCACCAGATCAAAGAATTCATCTAGTAAAAAAATCTGTCAAATCCCAACTGTGAAGAACCTCTCCCATGATGCAGGGAACTAACACTGTCCATTTTCTTTCAGAAAATTCAACTTCCAAGGGTGTAGAGTTAAAGAAAGTGCTCCAGAATACAATGGGATAGATGACTGAAGTCACATTTCAGTACAAGGTCTTCCAACATATTGCAGAAAGGCAGTAATTCCCTGTAATTAAGTATGATGAATGAGGAGTTGAGTTTCTTTACATTGCATACTGATGCAGTGTGATTTTTACAGAGTCCAGAGAACGGTCTTGGTTTAAATCACAAAATCCTGCCTGTTCATCAAACTGTTGAATTTATTTGCAATTACATAAAATTTCCTATTCTAATTTTATGATGGTTTTAGACCTAAGGACATAGGTTAAGTGCCTGTCTGCAAAAATCATGTATCTTATTTTTCAAAACATATGAAAGAAGTGATAAATAAAATGGCAAGAATGACAAACATCTGAACTACATTGCTGTTAAAATACTGTGCTGAAATACAGGTTTAACAATCTGTGCTTAACCAAAAAAAATTAACAATAGGGATTTTTCACAGTGTATATTGGGAGAAACAAAACACTACAGCTGATTTTCAAGAAGCATGGCACTGTTGTAACTGTAGAAATACTTCAAGGAAGTGTATTAGAGAGTGCTTTAAAGAAATGACAACCTATTTGTCATCATTCCTCTTCTAAGTGTTTAAGAAGTTGATAGATTTATCATAAGAACAGTGTTTCAAATTGAACTCTGTCTAACAATGCAAAGAATAAGAGAGAGGGCTTCTGTAAGCTTCTAACCAGAAGAGGAAGGTCAAAGAAATTGTACCTCCCTGATAAACAGTGCTGGAAAGCTGGTAACTATGGATGAGAAGAAGGCTGTGGTACTCAACAACATTTTTGCCTCAGTCTTCAATAGCAACCTCTCTTCTCACACCTCTCAAGTGGATAGATGGCAGCATGAGGACTGGAGGAGCAAAATCTCTCCCACTGGAAGAGAAGAGCAGGCTTCTGACCACCTGAGGAACCTGAATGTATGTAAGTCTATGATGCCAGATTCCTGAGCAAATTGGCTGAGACAGCTGTCAAGCTACTCTCCATGATATTTAAAAAGTCGGGGCAGTCAAGTAACAGACTTCCCTGGGTAAGTCAGTTCCCAGGGAACTGGAAAAGGGGAAACACTCTACCCCTCTCTAAAAAGGATAGAAAGAAGGACAGTGGGAATTACAGACCTGTCAGTCTCCCCTCTGTGCCTGGGAAGGTCATGGAACAAATACTCCCAGAAGTTATGCTAAGGCACATAGAAGACCGGGAGGTGATTTGAAGCAGCCATCACAGATTCACCAAGCTGTCAAATCTTGCCTGACAACTCCAGTGGCCTTCTATGATGGAGTGACGACATTAGTGGACAAGGGAAAGACTACAGATGTCATTGATCTGGACATCTGTAAAGTCATTAACACAGTCCCCTACAACATCCTTCTCTCTAAATTGGAAGAAGACAGAATTGATGGGTGGACTGTTAAATGCATAAGGAAGCAGTTAGACACTCACATCCAGAGAGTAGTGGTCAATGGCTCACAGTCCTGAAGGATGTCAGTGACAAATGGTGTCCCTCTCGGGGTCTGCATTCAGACCAGTGTTGTTTAATATCTTCATTAATGACATAGATAAAGGAACCAAGTGCTCCTTCAGTGAATTTGCAGATGACACCAAGGTGAGTGATGCAGTTGCCACACCTGAAAGGCAGGATGCCATCCAGAGGGATCAGGACAACCTCAAGAAGTGAGCCCATGGAAATCTCATGAGGTTTAACAAGACTAAGTGCAAGGTGCTGCACCTGGGTCGGGGCAACCCCCGGTTCCAACACAGGCTGTGGGATGAACATATGGAGAGCAGCCCTGTGAGAAGGACTTGGGGGTGCTGGTGGGTGAGAGGCTGGACATGACCCAGAAATGTGCACTCACAGCTCACAAAGCCAAACGTGTCCTGGGCTGCATCCAAAG
>VZTF01009085.1:119039-129578 GCA_013397755.1 Cnemophilus loriae | reverse complement strand
CTCTGCTCTGCTCTGCTCTGCTCTGCTCTGCTCTGCTCTGCTCTGCTCTGGTGAGACCCCACCTGGAGTTTTGTGTCCAGCTCTAAGGCCCTCAAAGTCAAGGCACAGACCTATTGGAGGGATTTCAGAGAAGGGCCACTAAATTGATTAGAGGGATGGAGCAGCTCTCCTGTGAGGAGAGGCTGAGAAAACTGGGACTGTTCAGCCTGGAGAAGAGAAGGCTTTGGGGTGACCTAATTGCAGCCTTCCAGTACCTGAAGGGAGCCTCCAAGAAAGATGGAGAGAGACTCTTTACAAGATCGTGCGCTGACAAGACAAGGGGCAATGGCTTCAAAGTGAAAGAGAGTAGGTTTAGGTTAGATGTTAGGAAAAAATCTGTGGTATGAAGGTGGTGAGGCACTGGCACAGGCTGCCCAGAGAAGCTGTGGATGCTCCATCCCTGGAGGTGTTTAAGGCCAGGCTGGATGGGGCGCTGAACAACTTGGTCTAGTGAAAGGTGTCCTGACCACAGCAGAGGGGTTGGAACTAGATAATTTTTAAGGTTCCTTCCAACCCAAATCATTCTATAATTCTATAACTCTATGACTCTGACACATTCTATTTAAACATCTGATAATACATAATCTTCATTATTGTTAATGTTTTCCTTTATTTCATGTAAGTATGTAACATAAAAATATTTTTTATTTATACGTGTACATCATAAACAGATGCACTGATGTTTCAAGATGCTTTTACACTTTTCAATAACAAATATTTACCTCCTAAAATGAAATGGCACTTTTTCAATATCAGTTAATAAGAAGGAAATTATTTTTGTAGTATTCCAATCAGGAGAGCTAGATCCTATGCTGATTTTTCTGTAAATATAGTTTTTATTTTTTTTTTGTGAGAAGCAAATATAATTTATTTTTTTCAAAAAATTTATAGATTAATGCAATATTTTCCCTGTGTAGTACTAGCATTTACAGCAAAATTACACAAAACAAAATTTTCTTGATTTTTGCATCTTTTTACAGTCTGACAGAGATTACCTGAAAGCTTAGAAATAAAATAACTTCCTCACAAACGCATAGAAATGTGAATGGAAGGCTAGCAGGCATATAAAAGTAGTTTATTCAAACCTGAATTAAACCCAAGATTAATATTTTGATCTGGTGTATAGCAATAACCCAGTTTACTAAAAAAACCCTGGGTTTTTGCTACAGAAATGGGAAATACAACCTTTGGAAGTCATACGGGAAGTGGACAATGTTGTCTGTTTGAGAGGCTTTGGGGGATGTATGAACAGCGGTGGGATCAGCAGCCAAAAGAGAAGAACTGCAGAGTGCACTGCTCCAAGCACACGGTGGCATCCTCAGCTGGATCCATTAGCTGTGCTACTGACTACTCGTCTCTGAGGACAGCTCTGCTGCAGGCACCCGGCCTCTTTCTTGCCCGCTTCCCTGTAGCCCTGATGGTGCCTTTGAACAGCGGTGTTGTGGCTGCCCTCTCTCCCTCTCCACATCTGGATGCCCTGGCTGTACAGATCTGGACAGACCACGGTCAGCACCAGGCAATGTGTAGCTAGTTCTGTTTATGGGCATATACACTGCAATTCTGTCCTGATTCTACAGCCCCTATAACACTGGTGCTCCCACTCCAGCCACCTACCCCACCTCCAGTGCAAGGGACTAGAGAGGGGACGTGGGTCATACACCCCTGCCAAGTCTGTTGACCACTACTTTTAGGAGAGCCTCTAAGGATTTTTATGTAATGAGAAATTCTGTACAAATAATATCATATAAATGAAATGCATATTCCCATGGCTGATAGAGTATTGACAACCTGATAGAAAATGGTGTACATGGGTGTTATTTATTCCTGTTTAAAATTAGGATTTTTAATTCCAAAACAAACTGCTATTTATCTTGCAGCAGTTTGCCTATTGAGTACGAAGTCATGCAAACAGCTGTGATGTTTATAATTACAATTTATCTTCTGCTTCAGGATCATCTTTGCTTTATACCCAATTTGTCCATAAAGTCAGCTTTTACTGGATGTAAGTTAAAATTACAAAATTGAAAATCTGGCAGCTAACACTGCAAATGCTCAAAAATCTGCTGAGACAGAAACCAAATTCTTGCAATTACAAAGTCACAATATGAGAAAAGGCTTTAACCTTCCTGAAACAGTGAGAAAAGCACAAGTCTTTAATAAAGGAAACCAAAATTAAGGAGGCTTAGTGAGCTACAGAAATGGAAAACATACATTAAAAAAGATTATTCATTAAATAAATGTACTCATGGGTATGTATCATGAACCAGATTCAATAAACACTGGAGCAACATGTTTAAATTTAAGCACTGACTGCAAAGTGTCTTAGATGGATGCTTAGGTGCTATGCTGAACAGAGATTTTGCAAGAGAAGTTATGTTTGTCTGCTTCACTAACATACAACCTGCTATTTTTTCTGTAAAGAACAAGAATATCTTTCTAGTGTTTTACACCGAGATAGCTTTCTCATGGCAATCATTCGTTTTTAACAGTGGAAATGAATGATTATAAAGAAAACACCCTTGAGATATATAAAATATTGGGCCCATGCATCCCTTAAAATCTTCTCATGCCGTTTGGAAAAAAAAAAAAATGGGGAGAGTAACAGTAGCCCTATACAGCTCTTCAATGATTAAAAAGGCTAAAAGGATTAACATTGAGTGTTTCTTTTACGAGGGACACAATGGTATTTTGAAAGATCACATAGAGAAATCACTTGCAAAAAAATCTGGATTTTTTACGAATTAGGGTTTCTGTTAGAACTGTTTGTAATTGCAGAGCATATGGCTGCTGGCAACCATTGAAAAATGACATCATCTTTGACCCCAGAAATACGAGTGATAAATATAAGAGGATTATAAACCTTTTTCCATAGTGCTTTAATGCTACTTCCTAGCATGTCAGAAATGATTGCCTTAGAAGCAAAGTAGTAAATATTCAAAAGTCTTCATTGTTGGCAGATTTAGCTTGTTAACTGTGAAGGCAACATGAGCATAAATGTCTTCTAAATAGTACCATTATCTCTCTCTGGCTGTTCATATGACCAGACCAGAGCTGAACTGAGCTCGTCACCACCCACCACTGGCAAAGGGCTTACTATACCTTTTGGAAATCACTTCTTTTTGCTGGCCATGGCTTACCATTGCAGCTTCTCTTTTCTCTAGGATTCCATTCTCAGCCATGTGTGTACGAAGTCCCACAGCTGTGATGCAGCTACACTGCGTGTCAACCAAACACAGGCTCCCTTCCTTTGAGGTCCCTGCCCTGACTGCCCCTGGAGGCACGACTTCACCACAGAGTTACACCTTGCACACATCAGGTCGCTGATGCAAAGCGTTTTAGCTCCGCAGACAACAAGCGATAAGGAACAGCTGAACATATCCATAGCCTGTCTCAGAGCGTTTTGAGAGGGTAGATGTTGGGTTTTATACACCGTCCAGAATGACCTTTCGTCCACTTCCTACAAGCTGAAGAGAGCAAACACCAAGAGCACTAGAAGACAGCAGTTGCCTGCCACAGTTTGATTTATTAGTGTATGGCAATAATATAATCACACGAACTGTTATGCTGAGCTATCTGTTAGGTAGAAACACCAAAACCATGATAGAAAAAGCAGAGCACTTAACAATATATTTTTAGAAAATATATTTCACATATATATATGTAAAGTATATACACAAAGTATATATATGTATAAAATATATGAATTAAATATAATTTTGTCATTTTCCTTTTCATAGAGTGATAGAATTAAAACCAGAGATATTTTAGAAATATAGCAGCAGGGTATTTATATTAAGGCACATTTTCTGCTGGAGAAAAGGAAAAATATGCTAATTTTTTCTCATTATTTTTTCTCATGTAAGCTGACTTGTTTATCTATTCTTATATTTTATTTATTTTACATATCTGATCAAGTGAGCTAGTTTCTGGTATCACACAGTGCTGAGGACTTGAAATTTGAAGTGCATAACATTTTGTGCTGCAGCCCTATATGTAATAGAAGAATAGAATGAAACCTCAGACTTCTTTACTGTACCTGGCCACTGTATATTTCACTAGATATGTGGCTACACTAAGACAGATATAGGGAATATGATTGAAACCAGGATATCTGTTATACACTCCAAGTATGGAGACCTGAAAATACTTACTTTTACAAGGAGCCCTTACTCATTTTTAAGGTGGCCTATAACAAAGATGAAGACAAATTTTTAGCAGGGCCTGTTGCAATAGGAAAAGGGGTACTGCTTTTCAACTGAAGGAGGGTCAGTTTAGATTAGATGTAGGAAGAACTCATTCTACAATGACACTGGTGAATCACTGGCACAGGTTGCCTCATGGGATGGTGGAAGCTCCATCCCTGGAAAGATTCCAGATCAGGTTGGATGAGGCTCTGAACAACCTGGTCTAGTTGAAATTGTCCCTGCTCATTGCAGGGTGGTTGGCCTAGGTGATTTTTAAAGGCCCTGCTAACCAAAACTGTTCTATGATTCTATGATTTTATTATTTGGAGCTTAAAAAGAGCCTTATAACCTTGCACTACTCACATGAAAGTCACAGCAGGATCAAGCTTCATATCAGGTGTGCACCTGCTCAGGCAAGCAGACAGTGCCCCTCAATTCAAAACTAATATATGATGTATAAAACACCTTTGTAGAACTGGAGTTGCACGTGGTGAACTCCTTCCAAACTAAAAACCTCTGTGCTGTGTCTGTTCCTGTTTAAGAATAACTTGCATAAGTTAAGGTCACACAAGGCTGAACAGTTATAAATCCAAGAAAAATGGAACTTACCTTCACTCTACAGGAGAAGTAGAGGATCAGTGGCTAACCTCTGTACTCCTACTAAGTCAGCTTCATATGAAAAACTCACTAGCAGTAAAGGCAACTAGCCTTCACAAAGATTAATTTTAAATAGAAAACATACTGCTCAAAATTCAAATTCAGGTGAATGCAATTTGAAAGAATTAATTTTCCTGCATTTCCTGTTTGAAACTGATAAGGTATTGTTTTTCACAGAATTACTTTAAATAGTTGATGATTGTTTATCCATGTCAACTTAGTGTTTGATGTTTGTCATATTATTTCTCTTTTAGACAGCACTTACAGCTGCATGGTGGGATTGTTTCATCATCAGTCAACTGTTGTATCCTAGTTTATTGCTAACACAGAGCTTCAGTTCCGATTTCACCAGACCAACAGGAAATATCACATTAAATTTAATAACACTGTGATGTGTATTTTCAGCTTCTTTCAACGTTCCAGCCAGAAAGCATACAGGATCCCCATATCCACATGTGCACATCCCTGGAAAATCAAACACTGCATTCTGACTCATTCAATTAACAATATGTCCTCCTACACGTTAAAGGGAAGAGAAATCTCACACTGATGGAACCACCATCAATATTCTATTCTTCATACCTATATCAAAAGAACTGGAGACTCAGATGTCAAGTTATTGTGCAATCAGTTACTTCATGTTTTCACCTTTTCTACCAAAGGAGTACAGATTGGAAACTACTTTGATAAGCAGGGGGATTTAATGTTATTTTTTTTTATTACTTGATTTTTATGTTAGCATATCTTAAACACCAATTGCTAGATAAAACCTCATCTCATATTTAAAAAAATAGAAAACTGTAGTAATATTTTTACATGGGACAAGAACATCGTAAAAAAAAACCCCACACAACTACTGCAATGTAGAAACCAGAAAAGAAACAAATATAGGTCATTATCAATTACTCAACATTTAGCACATGATGTTTTGAGGTCTGGCTTATTAATTTCATTAACCATTGAGAAAACCAGTGCACCATCTTTTATCTAAATCAAGTTTTAAATTCCTTTTTTTTGTTGTTTTGTTTTAATTTCAGAGAATTTTGGAAATTACAAAAGTGACAAATAATAATTCTGCTTGGATTATATAGTCTTTTCTTAGAAGAGAAATGATGAAATTACAGTCAGGGTCCAAGACCCACCCATGCTGAAGCAAAAGTCACCATGCTCAACTTCCCCTGGCTGTTCATCTCCTTCTCCCACTGGAAGTTACCATCGCTTCAAATTTTCCATCTGAGCTTCATGACATTTCATTTCCAAATGAATCAAACTGTGTCCTTTCAAGCTACTCTTTGCACTCTTTTAGCTAACCTGATGCGTTTGGACCCAAATAGCGTACAGAATATTCACATAAACAGCTTTTCTAACAATATGAGAGACTAGAAAACCCCCAGATAGGTGGTAAAGGAAGACGCCAGCCTAAACACAGGCAGGGGGATGACTGTGTCTCTTACTCTTAGAACTGCTCATAAAGCCCTCCCATTCGTCCTCCTCTATTTCGTTGTTATCACACTCTATGTACAATTTCTCACAGAAATAAAATTCCTTTTTTTTTTTTTTTTGTTTGGAACAACCATTTCTATAAATAATATAGTAAAACATTAAAGTAAATTATAAGTATTTTGTTTCAAGGGTCTGAAACAATATTTGGAGTGAAAATAACTTGCATTAATACCTGTCAAGTCAGTTTCTAATCAGGAAAATATATACAGATACGATCTTTTAGATAACTGAGAATGATTCATTACAATTGATTTAACTTTTTGAACTTGAGCAGATCCACCTCCAGGTCTATCTGTGATGCACACAGTTCAACCTTGTGCACCGCACCTGAGTGCATGTTTTCATCTCCATGATCAGCCACTGTGGTATGGAGAAACTGCTGACTAGAGTAGATGGGAATCAACCAGATGAAGAGAAATAACTAAGAGACCTGAAATTTGCATATGGTACTTCACATAAAGGTTCGGAAACTTCACAAAGAACAACAAATGATGCAAAATATGATACACATTTGAAGAAATTAAAATAAAAATTTATCCCCTCAAAGTTAAGAATGGTAGTGTGCATATGTGTTTGTACATCAGTGTTAGCTGTAAGAAAACCAAAAATTGTGAACGGGAGTAAGCTACTAGCAAGATCAATTGACAAAATAATCTAAACAAAACCAAACCCCAACAGCAAAGAATGTATTGAGACAAGTGGGAATGATCTGATGCAGCTGTCTGATCTAAACCAAAAAACTGAACTGAAAATGTGCAACAGAAATGCCTTGTCAACGTTAAAACAAAATATGGAGTAAAATGCAGAGATAATTAAAGGCTTTCAACACCTGTTGCCTAAAGATGGTTTTTAGTTGTCAATACCAAAAATGCTATGGTGATAGCCAACCAGGCCTATGTATAGATCACCATCTGGAATCTGCTAAGGCTGGTGGAAAACTTGAGAGCAGATGACTAAGCTCAGATCTTACATAGCAACTTTATAAGCAAGAAGCAAGAACATTATGGACCTTGTCTATTATAAGCAATCCTCAAAGCAGTTCCTGCAAAGGTGGGGAATGAGATGAAGGGTCTGGCTTGGAGCAGACAGAATGAATGAAAGAAGCCAAGAGCACCATAATTGTTGTCCATACCTTCTAGAAATCCATCACTTAGTTCATTTTCCCATTTCAAAGGCATGATGATACAAGTAAGAACACAAATGGAGATCTACATGAAGAGCAGATCCTAAATCTGGGCATAAGCAGACAAGGGCTGTTTGTAGGTTGGCATCCCACATGCTGCATTCAGCTTTCCTGACTTTTCTAAACATAATTGGGCAACCTTATGCTGCTCCTGAGTATTTTTCTGTATTAATTACATTTTTAAATGGTAAAATAGAAAGTTAGTAAGACTGAAAATGCAGTATTACTGACTTGGAAAAGGGTTTGTCAGCTTCAGTGGTAAAAATGAAATTCTAGCATTTCTGACTTTTGGGGGGTTTGGGTTTGTTTTGATTGCCTGACAAATAAATTTTTGTTACTTTTCAGCAGAAAACTATATGTATGCTTTTGAGCTACAAAATATTCTGGCTAAATGTTCAAAAAACAGCAGGTATTTAACCCTGCTGAAATCTCAGTTGTCCAAGTATAATGTGTACCTTAAACAAACAAACAAAAGGACCTCATCCAAACGTAATGAAAAAAAAATCATAAATGCAACAAACAAAAGTAAGACTGATTCAGTCATCTAATGACAGACCAAACATTAGAAAAGAAAGCATGACAGACTTTCCTGTAGTTGTACTATTTGCAGATCTCTTTACAAAGAGCTGCACTGTGTGTGCCAAGAAATCTCAGGGAGAAGTCACGACTGCTAGAGAGCTGGTGATGAGAGATGATAGCTTGAACCAATTTACCTGGCAGAAATGCATTAAAAAGAGGGTGTATTTCTACAGAAGAAAAATACTTGTTTTGGAAAGCTGACAATGAAAGTGCACTATGTAGAAAGAGAGAGATCCAAAAGGGTTGGTATTTTTCCTCAGTTTTTTAGATGAGAAGTTAAGCAGCAGTGGAATTTTTCTCTGTGTTCCATGAAACACATGTCTTGAAGTCAGTGGGACGTAAATCTGTTCTCAAACCTTTTGCCAAAATGTGACCTGAAAAATCTGATTGAGGTCATTCCTGGCATCAGTAAGAGTAGATGCTGTGTCCCAAATTTCAGTCAAGTGTCTTACTAGAAACACAGACTTCCTCTCACCAAAGTACTAGGTGAACACGATACAAAATATCTGTTGATTTGACTATCCATACTCAAGCTCCTGTTACCTACTAACAAGTACAGTGCTGAACTTTATCATTCTTTAGAAATGTTGACATCCCTTAGACATACTTTTAATTGATCTGGGAAAAACTAGAGGCCCATTTATTTTGGGAAAAGCATTGCAGTATTTATTGCAGGATACCTCTCTCCCTTCTTCAGCATTCACTTTGGGAATGGCAAAGGTTTATTTACCCTTATTCTGGAAATACTACAGTTTTCACAAAACAGGGAAACACTGTCCACAGGGGGAGCTATTTTCCAAAAGCTACTCTAGTACTCAGTATTTTGAGGGCATGATAACTGACGAGGAATATGCATATCTGAAACTATACTCAGAACTACAAAGTCCATTTATTTATCTATATATTTAAAAGTATTTTGTCAAGATCCAATCCACAACCTTTCCATTCAGAAATACTGCATTATCTGTGGGAATAAGACAGAGGTATATGGCCAGTTCTTGGTCTGACAGGTTAAAGTGATATCTGCTTCATGCTCAAATTTTTTATTCTTGTTTTAACTGTCATGAACACTTATGAAACTGAAAAGGAACAGAGCTGCAATTCAGATAAATTAAGATTACTGATCTCTGAAAACTGCACTTAGAATTATTCACCAAATCAGAAGATAATTATTTTGTTCACAGAATGTCACACTCTGTACAAGCACTATACAAAGTTTCCAGCAGTTTTGCTCATTCATTTTCTTTTGAGTTTTGCAATCCCAAGAACACCAGTGATGACAAAGATTCAAGACCACAAAGTTTAATCACCTCAGGTATCTGTGCCCCATAAGTACTCCAAAAAATGGTTGAAAAACCATTTCAACCATCTTGGTTGAAAACCAAGAAGTATTCATAGTAAGAAAACTAGCAATAGTAATTTGATCATATCTTGAGAGTAGAGCACCTTTGGGAAATTAATCATCTGCTGAATATATCTTCACTTTATACTCACACTGTGGAATATCATAAATTAATACATTTCCAAACACAAAGGAACCAAGTAAAATCTTTCTTTTCAGTTTCAGGGGATTATTTATATCTCATGTTCTCCCACTCTGAGAAAGAAATTACATGAATATTTACATGGAGTATGCAAGTACTAAAATACACTAACAAGGAACAAATATAAATGCCAGGCAAATAAGGTGTTTGTAGTGGTTTGAGTTCGCCAATCCAGTTTAAGTGTAGTGGTTCAATCTCTGGCCTACCATCCAGAGCATTTTCCTCTGTGAGATAAGGATTAGGAGACGAAAAGCAGGCTCAGACTTTAAAGAATATAAAGAAAGTTTTATTAACAGAACTAAAAGAAAATAAAAAAAAAATAGATTAAACCGTCAGAACACTTCTCCTCCCCCCAAACTTCTCTTTCAGATATGTCTCCACTGACAATGCAAAGACACAAAGCCTGATGTTTCTCAGTCAGTTTACCACCTCTAGAATAACTTTTCTTCAGCTCCCTTAGAGAGGAGTCTCTCTTTAATGCCATGGAGATTTCTCCACAAGAAAACAGTTCTCTCATGGCTTCAACATCATAGTGAATCAGCCCGCCCGGGAGCAAGAGGGAAAAGACCTGCTCGCGGTGTAAAAGTCCTTCCCACCCTTGCAACCTTTCCACAGCTGCTTTCGTGGGCCATGCTGACTCATGGGGTACAGTTTTAAGGATGAGCTGTACTAATATAGAGCAACAGTTCTTTTCATCTCTCTGAAGATCATCTTCTTCTCTGGGAGCAAAGGTCTTCTTCTGTTTCCATGCCCCGGGGCAAGGGTTTCCTCATTTCTCTCTCTCATATCTCTTCCCTTCAAGCTTCTCTTTTAATCACAGCCACCTCAACATCTTCTTGCTACTTAAGCA
>VZTF01009085.1:106784-117248 GCA_013397755.1 Cnemophilus loriae | reverse complement strand
TCTTGTTAAACCTCATGAGATTTCCATGGGCCCACTTCTTGAGGTTGTCCTGATCCCTCTGGATGGCATCCTGCCTTTCAGGTGTGGCAACTGCATCACTCACCTTGGTGTCATCTGCAAATTCACTGAAGGAGCACTTGGTTCCTTTATCTATGTCATTAATGAAGATATTAAACAACACTGGTCTGAATGCAGACCCCGAGAGGGACACCATTTGTCACTGACGTCCTTCAGGACTGTGAGCCATTGACCACTACTCTCTGGATGTGAGTGTCTAACCGCTTCCTCATGCATTTAACAGTCCACCCATCAATTCTGTCTTCTTCCAATTTAGAGAGAAGGATGTTGTAGGGGACTGTGTTAAAGACTTTACAGAAGCTGAGATATTCCCTGCTCAGCCATGCCAGTTTGTTGCCTTCCTTGCACTATTTCTTGCTTCTGGGGATTGCTAGCTCCTGTTCTCTACAGAGGAATTCCCTAAAATCTGTCAGATCTGTTCCACTCTCTTGTCCCTCAGGGCAGTCTGTCAGGGGATCCCTCTGACTATCTCCTTGAAGAGCTGGAAGCTTGCTTTCCTAACGTTCAGGGGCCTAATGTTAGGCCCTTATTACCTTACCCATATCCCTCAGGAGTGCAAACTCCACCAATGCAGGGTCACTGCAGCCTGGCCTGCCTCTAATCTTGATGTCTCCAATGAGCTCACTTGTGTTGATGACCAACAGATCCAGTAACACCTTCCTCTGATAGGGCTGTCTATTACCTGGATCATGAATCCTCAAATCATAGGATCATCAAGGTTGGAAGAGACCTTCAAGATCATTCAGTCCAACCATCCACCCAGCATTACCACAGCAACACCTTAACCATTAAACCACCTCACCCAGCAACAGATCCAGACTCCTCTTGAACAACTCCAGGGATGGCGACTTCACCACCTCCCCGGGCAACCTATTCCAATGCNAAGACATGGTTTCTGGTCCTTTCATGAGCCTTGTTGCCCTTCTCTGGACACTCTCCAGCACCTCAAAGTCCTTTTTAAAGCGAGGGGCCCAGAACTGAACACAGGATTCAACGTGTGGCCTCATCAGCGCTGTGTAGAGGGGAAGAATGGCTTCCCTAGTCCTGCTGGACATACTGCTCGTAATACAGGCCAGGATGCCATTGGCCTTCTTGGCTACCTGGGCACACTGCTGGCTTGTGTTCAGTCTGCCATCAATCAGTGCCCCCAGGTATGATAAGAAAAAGGGGAAAACAAGGGATGCACAGTACAATTGCTCACCACCTGCTGACTGATGTCAGACCTGGGTAATTCCCCCCAGTTACTGTGCGTGATGTTCTGTGGTGTGGAACCCTTTGGTCAATTCACACCTTTATCATTCAAAACACAGCACTGCAGCAGCTGTTGAGAAGAAATACTCTACCCTAACTGAAAGTAGGACACTGTCCTAGAGGAGCACCCCTTAATTCCTTTCCTGTATTTCTCTGGTGTTTCTCTGTTGGTTTCTCTTACCTCAGGAGTCCCTGGTTCATCTCCATAAGACTGAAGATCTGCTCCAGTGTGGCCAGTACAGTTCAGAGTTACCAGCTGAGGGTCCTTGCCAGTACCCTGTCACTCTAAACTTTGCCTCTCATCCCACAGCTTGCCAGGGAGAAGCCTGATACTGTCCCTTTCCCCCACTACATCTGATTTGAAGCTCTGCCAGTGAGCCCCACTAGTTCCCAAGCAGACTCTCCTCCTCTGCTGAGAAAGGTGGCCTATCTGATGTCAGCACATCCAGCGCTGCGTAGGCCTTTCTGCTGTCAAAACACCGCAGACTGTGGCAGTGACACCAGCCGCAGAGCCTGGAAGTTTCAGCAGATTCAAAGGGAGGAATGGGATGGAGGGAGATGAATAGACAGTCATTTCATAAACAGCAGCATATGGCTTGCATGGTATAGAGATCTCACAAGGTAACAAAACTATACCAATTGCATACATGACCTGGATGAACAAGATCAAGATGGTAGAGATGACTCACATCAGCAAAATCATACCTTGAAAAACCTTTGATGACTTTTACAAATTGCCAAAAAACCCACAAAGCAGCCATTAGAAAGACCGAGAAACATATATAATCTGAAATAAAAAAATTAAATCGAAATATTTTAGTCAATCACGGCAGACTGGGGACATGCCTGGCATAAAATGCCCCCAAAACACTCTCATCCTTCTAGAAGAAGTACATGGTATCTAAACTGGAGTATCACAGCCATCAGGAATAGCAGACAGCTGTATTTATCTACATATAGCCTGTATCTGTAATATATCCTGTTTGACAGCCCTGCTAAACATTTAAAAACACTTACAAACTTTTAATGAAAACACGGTTTCAGATTACACAACTGGCCTGGTGCAGTTCAGCTTTCCAAAGAAAGAAACATCAATGTCTCTCAACTTTATGCAAATATCTAATAATTCTCTTCTAGACTACAAGAAAATTTCAACAATGTAAAACAGCAATGCAGCATACAGCTCTGGGAAAAACAAACAAACAAACAAAACCACCAACCAACCACCAAAACAAATCCTAACCATACTAAATACAGAAATCTATTCCATGAATGAAGTCAGTCCCTTAAGACATTGGAAGTCTGTCCAGCCTAGGTTGTTTCAGTCCTTTAAGGCCCAAAAGGCCTTAAAGGTTTGAAATGCTCAAGCTGAGCCATCCACTCCTTTGCTTTTACTCTGGTATGGAAAAGGAGCAAGGCAGAGAATCTTACAGTATAATTTAGCAAGCTAAAATCTAGCTGCCAAATTCTCCATTTTAAGCAGATGAAACAGGGGTGGCTGGGTGCCTTTGAAAGTATCCTCTCTACTTTCTTTCTCTTGATTTAATCTTATAGTGAGTAATCCTTTTTATATCTTATAAGTGATTACTACTCATCATTAAACTCCGATTTATCTAAGCTCAGGTAAAGAACTGTTTTCCTTATTTCACTTCCAGGGAATATTGTAAATAATTTTACACAATGTGAAGTGCATAAAATAGTGTGCGACATACACTAAGTCTGAAGAATCTCATTATTTCATACTAGCAAAAATAAAGTTTTTACACTTTGAAATGCTGTTAACGTAATCCATGCAAATAAAATAAAATAAAATAAAGCAAAACACTAAAAGGATTCAATGATTGTATTTAATTGGTTTTCCACAAACCAGGATATATTTTCAGAGGCAATTCTTAGTCTTTCTTGTGGTAACAGACTTTCTTTTGTGGATCATTTTTCCGAGCTGCCAAAAATATTTGCCCCTTGGCAGGCAGCCAGCACCGATTTTAAGCCCATAGCAGGAGTTATTCTCTAACATGGTTGCTTTCACTGAGAGGAGCTTTCTCAGCGTTGTACTGGTGGTTTCTGCAACACTCAGCGCATTCTTGGAAACTTGCTCTAGCTCTAAATTAGGGATGAAATACAGTAATACATTGCTCTAAATTTTGCACACCTGTCAGCAGCAGCGTTTGAAGCTGGAAAGTGCTGCAAGATGATCCTCCTTCTCCAGTGCCTTCCTGCAATTCAAGGTCTCCTTGAAATCAGCAGCAAATGGCACGAGGGTTAGGTACTGACTCACCCAGTCCATCTTCTTGGTGGAATGTCTCTTTCTGCTCTCACATTGCATTTTCCCTAACAGTCTCTACAGGCGGGAGTGCTGGGAGAGATTTTCACAATCACATTAAGAAACAGACTTCAGTTTTTAAAATTTTTTTTAATGGAGAAAAACATGTGAGACAGTAGCAGTTGAGCTGGCTAAAAGAGATTCTTTTGCTGGTGATTAAGAGCAAATTGAGGTAGAGAATATGTTTTGCACATTTTTATTACTCTTACAATGGGCAGATTACTGCTGCAACACATTACCCAGTGCTTGGTGGCATCCGGTGAGAGTCACATACTCATAACTCTCGAGGTTTTGAGAAGAGAGGTTACCAGGATTCCAATATGATTTCTAAAGCACATCTCCATCTTTTGGAAAGACTTCTCAGCATTTTATTATGACCTCTCATGCTCATCTAATCACACATCACAAGCAATCACTAGGTCTTTGTTGTGCCAGTACAAGAAAAGGACAAGAAATTGTATAAAATACAATTTGTTAATAAGTGTAGTTGCAGCCAAATTCACTTCTCTTAAGTTCTATACACTTGTACCACAAGTGTGGTTTTGCATGGCTTAGATTTTAATCTTCTACAGTTTCTGTGAGTTACTTGATTTGAACTAAAAGCATTTCAGGTTAAGTTCCCTGATGAGTGCGCAAAACACCGTATTATAATCAATAAGCAGATGTTGGAACGCTGAGAAAAATATCAAATTACTCTCTTTAAGGATTTTGGTAGGAATTTTCAGGGAACAAGATAAGATAAGTGGCATTTATCTATTCTCTTTCTGTTGAAGAAAAGAACAAATCTGCAAAATCCATTAGAGAAGAGCTATTCATGTTTCCCTTTTTCTTCCTCTACTTCCATAACCACAAAAACCCCTAAACATTAAAATACCCTACTAAAAATGTCTGTTTACAATACTGCAGGAGGAAACAAGGGAATGAGGCCTTCATTCACTTACATTTGTCTGCAATATTTATTTTAAAAAATGAATGTTTAACAAAGGAAGGCAACTTCAAATCCACGTCCACCTGACAGTTTTCTTTGGACATTAGAAAGAGAAGAGCAGATAAAAAGAATAATCCTATTCCACTCTTGTTTGTCTTAAAGAAAGAGCTCCATCTTTAGCTGTGAGTGTCCTTCTGTAGTCTGTATTTCAGGTATTTCATGGCAAGCAGTTACACACACTGAACTATCTTTAAGATTGTTTGTTGTCTTACAACTTCCCCAATTATATTAACAGTTACTTTTAAAATTATGAATCTACCCTTCGTTTTGACTGCAACTAAACATTCACCTGTTTCTGGAGAGTGCAGACCTAAATTTTTGCATACGGATATTATCTGCAAGTTTGTAGCTTTGGATTTACAGATGTATATTTGCAGAATGAATGGCTTATATTTTTCAGTACTCCTTACAGCAACATATTTATAAGAGAAAAAGCCTTTTTTATTATCACCTTTCCCACAGGAGCTGTACTTCACATTTGCCCTGTTTCTAAAGAAACCAAAGCTCATAGTGAGCTTTCTACCATTTTTTGTTCTGGGAAGATGAAAACACACTCGCCTGGGTGTTTAGTTTGTTTAGTTTGGGTTTTTCTGATGGCTCATATTGGAATTCAAAGAAGGCACTTTTCAAAAGCGTTTTCATACCTGAGGTACCAGTTGCAAAGACATATAAGCAAAGTTTTTAAAAGATGTGATTACAAAGCCTAACTCTTAGCTCTAAACATGAGGCTTCCTCCCAAAGCAAATATACATAGAAGTAAAAGGTAATTTGCCCCAGTGAGACTAGATGAAAATCAAAGGACTGTCCCTTTAAGAAAAATATATCATCCTTTATCTCTCTGAATGCTTGCATTACACCTCTGCTGCTTTTGTGCTTCAGTTGAGCAAGTTAGGATATTAAACTGAATCACACATCACAATAGGATATCAAATGAATTATATCATAATGAGTGAACACATTGACTGTATTGTTATACATAGTCACCTTTTATATATTATGTAAAAGAATCAATCTTGAGAGATCTAACTCATTTCTCATTTCAAAAGTGTTTTGTAGAGAACAGTTATAGTGTCAATTACTTCAGTATTAAATACCAGGTTTTTTGAAAACTGTAAGGTGGAGGAAGGCCAAGCAGATGTAAGTATATCACCAGTCACTAGGGCGGCACTGATCTTACCGCACAGCAATGAAAAGCAGCAAGAACAAATTTCAACCCTGTTTTGTTATCCAGCAGCATAAATGCTCTGCTTGGGATAAATCTCGGGCACATGGTGTGACTCTTGGGGATGGTGCTGTGCAAGGCCAGGAGTTGGAGTCAATGATCCTTGTGGGTGCCTTCCAAGTCAGCTTATTCTGTGGTTCTGTGAAATGGCAGTGCAGTGCCAGGACTCTGACAGGCTACACAGCGGTCATACCAGTGTCTTGGGCAGACCTTCACAGCTATGCTCACCATCCTATTTTACAGGTAGCTGCCTACACTGCTGAGTGATTTTATTCAGTGAAACTGATGCCCTGTGGAAAATTAAGCAAAGCAAAGTGGAACAAAAACATTCCTTTCCAGGAAGAAGTACCATTCCCAGAAGTAGATTGCAAAAATAAGGTTCCCTGCAGCAAAGAGAGAGGCAGGTTAAAATTCATTGCATCTTTAAAAAGATATGACTGTTTTCAGGGTTTTATTGCTTCTTCTCAGAATAAAGGAGCATCAGATCTTCAGCTGTTGGACACATGCTCAAGCTAATGTCTAAGCCACCCATATACAATCTTCTACCAGCCTGAGCCCAAATTTTGATGTCCATCAAAATTTAAAGATGCTTATATAGAAGAAAATATTTTACCTTAATTACTTGAGTGGTAATGTCTTATGACCTAGTGATGCTTCAGTTATTAAAAAAACATAGCCATAAATAAGCCATTGGAAAAATGTAACAAAAAATGGAACTTGTATACTACATATGGTGTCTCCAAGTGAAACTGACAGCTTTTTTCTTATTTAAGATAAAATATTCGGCTTACGCATACCATTCTCTTGTAGCTTATCTGCATGCAACCAAAAGGACCATTGGATAGGTCAAACACTTAAATAGGCTAGCCACTTTTATATAGCTCATAGTGGTTTAACAACTGCAAGAAATACAGTTCTCTTCAGAGGAATAATCTTTTATCTACTGAGAGCTAAATACATTTTTTAAAAGCTTATAAATATTTCTTTTATCTTACCATGATAAAGAGGTTTACTGCAAACATTAACATACCTAGTCACCACACATTATTTATAACAGAGAAAGAGTTTGAAATGCTTTTATGTAAACAATCTTAGATTTTCCTAAAAGGCCGTTTAAAACTCTTTAGTAACAGGGGACCTTGAAAAACACTGTTTCTAGCAAATCTCCATGTTTTTCTTCAGTTTTTGCATAATATTTACCCTGATGACACCATTTTTGTCTCAAATCCTTATATAAACAATGTTTGTAATAAAAGCAAATATATTTTTATCAGTTTCATATAAAGCAGGTCTTGAAATAGAAATGAAAAGATAATGGTGTAAAATAATGGAATCATCTTATCAAATACCTTCAACCATCTCCATTCACATAAAGTGCCACATTTAACATAATTGACAGAACAGAAAATATACAGGATTCCAAATATTATACAACAACCAGACTTCCATAACTACTACCACCTGTTATAACTGATGAGCAAGGATGCACTCAAAAGAGAGACACAGTCACACACTTGCTCTGTGCCCCTTATTTACATAACAATGTCTGGAGAAGGCTTTCAACTGCAATGCAGTCTTTTGTCAAAGTTCACCCTTCCAGAATCTGAGTTCGGAAACGGAGAAATGAGACTTCAGTTGTGATAATCCATTCATTAGCAAGATGTTTAGGGGCTGAGAGCAAGCTTACTATTTTAATATTCTGGTCTCCCTGGGAAACTACTACAAAACCCCCCATAACATGAAGTCCTCATAAGGGACTCATTTCTCCAAGAGCAACATCACAGTGCCCAGCAAACATCAACTGGCAGTCATTATGATAACCCTCAGGAGGTACCTCATTTTATACATGATTCTGAATAATGAGACACAACGTGCTAGCATTCTGGGTTTTGGAGTATCTACAGGTGTGTCAGGTTTTCACACTAGACTGTGTTTTGATCTCAAATTTCCTGAAGCAGATATGATAAAAATGTGTTTCTGTTCTTTATGTAATCTTTCACAGAATAAATGTTAAGTAGGTTATAAATGAGTCCCTAAGTAGAACATACTAGTTACACTCCCACTTCTAATCCATAACGAATAACAAAATGTCACCCAGAGAAGCATATTTATTGACTGTGTTTTAACAAGTGATAAAACTAGGATAGAGCAGCATCATACAATAATTTCCATAGATTTTAATGGAGTACATTATCAAAATATTGGATTAGGAGCCACTGTAGAAAAACAGGTCTGCTACTCATTACAGAAAAGAAGAAATATGATTTACATCTGAGTCTAATATCCAATACTCAAAACGAAGTCAGTGTTGTAGGCATACGTAACGTAACAGAAAACGACACCAAACAGTCTTTTAAAATCTTCTAGACTGGTCGGAATAGGATTTTGGGATCCTAACCCCAAAGACAACAAAAAAGAGTCCCAGACTCACCACGATGATTTGATGTTTATTAAAAATATTAAGTGTAAAACAGGTTAAAAATTGGCAGGTTGTTCAGAGGAACCTTTGGGCCCACAGTTCAATCTAGATCCCTAGAACTAGCAACAGGGACACAACTTTACTTGTGTTCCGGAAGAGCACGAAGATCTGAGAGAGGCTCAGTCACTGTGCACACAGAAGAGAAGGCAATCCTCTATCCAAACAGGCTGCAACCAAGGAAACAAGGCAGGAGACACAGACCCACAGATACGTATCCAATGGCTAGGGTGAATAGCCTGCAATGTTGGCAACAGCCAGCACACAAGCATTTGCTCTGAGTCCAGAAGAGCAGGCGACTGATCATGACCTGCCCACTTCACCTGTGGCTACGCCCAGGGTGTTCTCATACAGGAAGGGAGCTCATAATTTCAGTAGAACCAGAGTTCTGAGCCATGAGAGGGCTTCCAGACAAAAAGTAATCGAAAATGTAAGTTTCAATTTGAAAAGTTAATTAGTATCAATTATCTTAGATTTTCCATGAAAGAACATATTTTTTATGAACTTTTGGGTTGTTTGGAGGTTTTCTTTTTTCCTTATTTGACTCATTTTTCTTAAGTTTTTAACTGTCTGTAATTAATAATCAGAGAATCTCATGGGTTGGAAGGGGCCTGTGACGTTCTTCGAGTTCAACTCTCGACTCCTCATAGGGCAACCTAAACATCAAACCTTGTGTCTAAGACTGTTGTCCAAAAACTTCTTGAAAACTCGCAGGCTTGGGGCCATGACAAATTCCCTGGGGAGCTTGCTCTCAGTGCTCAACTACCCTCTCAGAGAAAAACTGTTTCCTAATATCCAGTCTGAACTTCCCCTGATGAGATTTAAGCCATTCCCCTGCATCCTGTCATCAGACAACAGGGAGTAGATCAGCCCCTACCACTCTACTTCCCAAGCAGAAGGAGAAGTTGGGAGAGCATTGAGATCACTCCTCAGTATGCTCTTCTAGTATCCTCAGCTACTCCTCCTAAGTCATGCCCTTTCACCCTCTTTGGTACTCTCCTTTGGACACAAAACCTCCCATTAATCAAGGAAGGGTTGCAAAACGAAGCAAAAGACTAATAACAGACAATGATTCATCCAGTTGGGCTAGTAAAGAGGACTATGCAGCATACACACTGGGACTGAGCAGGCCAAACAGCTAATCTGGAACACAAATGCTTTTTTTTTTCCTAAGAAATATCTTGCCACAAACCAACACTAGGCTCTAAGTAGAGATGCAAGGTAAAAGGCAGAAAATTTAAATATTTTCCTTTAGCTTCAAACCTGTACATATCAAACAAATTCAGTAACATTCTTAAGGAAATTAACTGTCTTACACTTTGTTGTTCAATTATGCCATAGAAAGAAAAAGCAATACTGAAGGGTTTCTACTTTTTGCTGAGCTGCAAGTACAGGAAAACCAGAAGTTGCCAATCTTCTAAGAGACTTTGAACACAATACAGAGCTGTCCCAAAAAGCTGAAAGGCCTACATCAAACATTTTTTCGTGTTTTTTCATAGAAAAAAGATTGTCAAGAAGCATTATAAAAGAAAAAATTCTTTTCTGAAAAGGTTCACTGAGACTGTCATTGACACATAAAATCATAGATTGCTTTGGGTTGGAACAGGCCTTGAAGATCATCCAGTTTGAACCCCCCGTCTGTGGACAAGGACGCCTTCCCCTAGACCAGGTTGCTCAGAGCTGCTCCATCCAGCCTGGACAGAGACTGAAATGTTAATGACTCAAAAAAACAGCCATTTGTAAAAGCAGCAGGTGCTCTGCTGAGGCCACATTTGCGCCTCCAGCTGAAGGGGAGAAGGAGTTTTTGGGTGTCTGGTGATGAAACCTCTGGTCTACAGTAGAACAGCCCCAGTGCAGACGGGTGCACACCCACCATCAGAGGATGAGCATGACAAACTGACCTCTGTTTATCAGCAAGCTGGGTTTTGAGCCAGTTAGGGGAGAAAGCCAGTAAGAAGCAGATCCTTTGAGGTGGGATAATGCTTTTTATCATGCTAATTTCCTTCTTTACACAATTGGCTCAGGTGTAAAAATCCCCAAGGCTCAGGTCATTCACATTCACACACAGGCCTGAGGGTATTTATCCCTTCTGAGGGGGCACAACTGGTCTTGTCTTAGGAGAGGGT